>JAHLMI010000002.1:115000-117500 GCA_019915075.1 Strobilurus stephanocystis | reverse complement strand
AGGGGTTTTGGCACCCCACGAGCTCATTGAAAGGGGTTTCAGGACCCAGATTGCAATGGCTGTCGATAGCACAAACCTGAGAGCAATGTCTCCTCCTCGTACCGTAGGTGCACTCCATGATGTCAGCACCATTGAAAGCTAGGCTAGGGGAGGTTTTGGCACCCCACGAGTTCATTGAAAGTGGTTCCGTGACCCAGATTGCGACGACTGTCGATAGCACGAGCTTGAGAGCAATGTCCTCTCCTTGTACCCTGGGTGCATTTCATGGTGCTAGTGTAATTGAAAACTAGGCTAGGGAAGGTTTTGGCACCCCACGAGTTCATTGAAAGTGGCTTCGGGACCCAGATTGCAATGGCTGTCGATAGCACAAACCTGAGAGCAATGTCTCCTCCTCGTACCGTAGGTGTACTCCATGATATCAGCACCATTGAAAACTAAGCTAGGAGGGGTTTTGGCACCCCACGAGCTCATTGAAAGTGGTTTCAGGACCCAGATTGCAATGGCTGTCGATAGCACAAACCTGAGAGCAATGTCTCCTCCTCGTACCGTAGGTGTACTCCATGATATCAGCACCATTGAAAACTAGGCTAGGGGAGGTTTTGGCACCCCACGAGTTCATTGAAGGTGGTTTCGGGACCCAGATTGCAACGGCTGTCGATAGCACAAACCTGAGAGCAATGTCTCCTCCTCGTACCGTAGGTGTACTCCATGATATCAGCACCATTGAAAACTAAGCTAGGAGGGGTTTTGGCACCCCACGAGCTCATTGAAAGGGGTTTCAGGACCCAGATTGCAATGGCTGTCGATAGCACAAACCTGAGAGCAATGTCTCCTCCTCGTACCGTAGGTGCACTCCATGATATCAGCACCATTGAAAACTAGGCTAGGGGAGGTTTTGGCACCCCACAAGTTCATTGAAAGTGGTTCCGTGACCCAGATTGCGACGACTGTCGATAGCACGAGCTTGAGAGCAATGTCCTCTCCTTGTACCCTGGGTGCATTTCATGGTGCTAGTGTAATTGAAAACTAGGATAGGAGGGGTTTTGGCACCCCACGAGCTCATTGAAAGTGGTTTCAGGACCCAGATTGCAATGGCTGTCGATAGCACAAACCTGAGAGCAATGTCTCCTCCTCGTACCGTAGGTGTACTCCATGATATCAGCACCATTGAAAACTAGGCTAGGGGAGGTTTTGGCACCCCACGAGTTCATTGAAGGTGGTTTCAGGACCCAGATTGCAATGGCTGTCGATAGCACAAACCTGAGAGCAATGTCTCCTCCTCGTACCGTGGGTGCACTTCATGATATCAGCACCATTGAAAACAATGCTAGGGGAAGTTTTGGGACCCCACGAGTTCATTGAAAGTGGTTCTGTGAACCAGATTGCAATGGCTGTCGATAGCACAAACTTGAGAGCAATGTCTCCTCCTTGTACCGTGGGTGCACTCCATGATATCAGCACTATTGAAAACTAGACTAGGGGGGGTTTTGGCACCCCACGAGTTCATTGAAAGTGGTTTCGGGACCCAGATTGCAATGGCTGTCGATAGCACAAACCTGAGAGCAATGTCTCCTCCTCGTACCGCGGGTGCACTTCATGATATCAGCACCATTGAAAACAATGCTAGGGGAACTTTTGGGACCCCACGAGTTCATTGAAAGTGGTTCTGTGACCCAGATCGCAACGGCTGTCGATAGCACAAACCTGAGAGCAATGTCTCCTCCTCGTACCCTGGGTGCACTCCATGATATCAGCATCATTGAAGACTAGGCTAGGAGGGGTTTTGGCACCCCACGAGTTCATTGAAAGTGGTTCTGTGACCCAGATCGTAACGGCTGTCGATAGCACAAACCTGAGAGCAATGTCTCCTCTTCGTACCGTGGGTGCACTTCATGATATCAGCACCATTGAAAACAATGCTAGAGGAGGTTTTGGAACCCCATGAGTTCATTGAAAGTGGTTCTGTGACCCAGATTGCAATGGATGTCGATAGCACGGACTTGAGAGCAATGTCACCTCCTCGTACCGTAGGTGTACTGCATAATATAAACACCATTGAAAACTGGGCTAGGAGAGGTTTTGGCACCCCACAAGTTTATTGAAAGTAATTCTGTAACCCAGATTACCCAGACTGTTAGTAGCGTGTCATTATATATTTGTTCCCATTATAGTAATTTTCTTACTCTGCCAATGCTTCAAAATACAAAAGTGTTTACAACAGATCAAACCACTTTAATATTCATTTAAGTGTATTTGTTAATTGGTGTTTTCGCATCGTATGATCGAACTTGCTGCTCCGTATGGACAGGATATCAGTTGTTGCAAATATCCTCTCAATGTCTTGAAAGTCAATAGTAATTCTTAATTATCCTTATAAAACTCCAATTTCACTCCTTCTCAACTAGTCATAGCATTCCAGATTTCTCACAGCCATTTTATTTTTGGTCTTGTCACCTAGATTGCAAAGACTGTCAGTAGCACACTTGAGAACGATGCCCTT
>JAHLMI010000002.1:95000-100000 GCA_019915075.1 Strobilurus stephanocystis | reverse complement strand
TGTTGAGTAGTGAAGACAACAAACACTCCACTAAGCACTTTGTACAGGCGCACTTTGGTGGACAGTGGCTCTCACGCCTCATGAAATACATTGTTTCTGGGGGGGTACCAGGGTGTAATTCCTACTATAAGAAAAGAGTGTGTGTTACCTTACCAGTACACAGTCTTGGTGGTCTTTTCGAATGCTGTTTCAAATGGAATGAATGACCAGTGTAGGCCTGTGTTGCACACGGTCACTCTTCACTTCATTGAACGAACTTGGTCGGTATATAACATACGTTGTGTACTCGAGTTTCAGTGAACGAACTTGGTCGGTACATAACTTGTGTACTCGAGTTTGAAGAAGAAAGTGGTGTGTCATGAACACACTTGCACAATCATTCGGAGCGTAGTCTCACATTTGACCAGTAATGAAGGGTTGTTTCCACCAGCAACCCGAAGCCTTGGTTGCCGCCACTTTGGGGCCAAGGTAAGTCGGGTAAGGAGCGGGGAAAGCCTCAGTCTAGCTTCCCAAGTCTCTCTCGCTTCTGTGAGAGCTTGTGCTAGTCTTTGGCGAGTCCTCACCCATTGGAGTTGACCTGCAGCTCAGCTCCTAGATGGGTGAAGACACGCTAACGACTAGCACAAGTTGAGACAAGGAGGGGGGGGGGAGGGATTGGGGAAGAGGACCATGAGGGCCGGGCGGGGGAGGGGAGAAAGGGGGGGAGAAGGAGAAAGTGGAGTGAGAGATAAAAGAAGCAAAGTAGAGTAGAGTGGTAGTAGCAGAGGGGGTTATCCAATGGCAACGTTGGTTCAGAACATGCATGAATGGGCATTGAACCCAAGTTGAGGGTTGGGACATCTTAAGTTGGACCGTCAATGGATGTGTAAACCCAAGTTTAGGGTTGCGAATGGACAGTCGAGTGAGTCAAGTGAAGTGTTGACTGACACCGTGTTCAGTGTCAAGTTGGTGCAAGTCAAGTGTTACCTTGACTTGGGTTGGCTCAAGTGTTGACTTGCACCGTGTTGAGTGTTGGACAGATCCAGTAAGTGGTGTGTTAGGTCCGTTCAAGTGTTGGCTTACACCGTGTTGAGGGAGGGTTACATGGTGTGTTGGGTCGGTCAAGTCAAGTGTAACCTTGTGTCAGGTTGGCTCAAGTGATGACTTACACCGTGTTGAGTGTTAAGTGCTGTGTTAGGTCGGTTCAAGTCAAGTGGTGGTACCTTGACTTAGGTTGGCTCAAGTGTTGACTTGTACCGTGTTGAGGCAGTCAAGCGGAGTGGTGAGTGAGTCAAGTGAAGTGTTACATGGTGTTGAGTAGTGTATCAGGTTGGACAAGGTAGGTGGTACCTACTGGCCAGGGCTTACAGCCCTACAAATGTACGGACGCGCTTTGGTGGACAGTGGCTCTCACGCCTCATGAGATACACTGTTTCTGGGGGGGTACCGGTGTGGATTTCCTCTAGTGAGGGATGAGGGGTGTGAAAGGTGACATGCAACCTTCACCCCGTGGTTGAACTACAGCTGTTGCGACACTTTGTGAGCACAGAACACACTCTTTGAGTGGTCGAGATAGTCAACGGTTGCTGTGTGGCGTCGAGTCAAGTCAAGTGAACCCTACACATGTACGGGCGCGCTTTGGTGGACAATGGCTCTCACGCCTCATGAATCGCGATGTTTCTGGGGTGGTACCGGTGTGGATTTCCCCTAGTGAGGGAGGGATGAAAGGTGACATGCAACCCTCACCTCGCGGTTGATCCAGAACTGTTGCAACACTTTGTTAGCACAGTTTCAATGGAATAACAATGACACTAACACTCTTCACGAGTGGTCGACAGTCAACCGTTGTGGCATAGGCTTGTGTGGCATTGAGTAAGCCTATGAGAGCTCAGTGGTCTTTAGGGATCTTGGCTTTGAAGTGGGGTCGAATGCATGCTCTTGTTCAAGTGAGGTACGCAGGAGGGACAAGTGTGAAATAGCTGTGTGCATCGCTGATGTACTTCAGTCTTGAGTAGCATGATACTCCCTCCACCCAATGCATCAGAGTTGAACGTCGTCCCTTTCTGACAAGGGATGGTCTAGTACGCTCGCTTCCCTTGAGCAAGGGTGTGTCGACGCCCACCGACAAGTGCTTGAATCCCAAGGGGACAACTGGCTCAAATCGAAGGCAACTGCACGCTCTCAATCGCTGGATTGTTGAGTGTAGAGGAATCTTATGTCGCTAGTAAGGTGACTGAGCTTGTTGTTGACTTTCGAGATGGGTATGTGTCTGGTGGGAGTGGCTTTCTTGAGTCTTGACTTGTGAGTTGGACGAGGGTTGACTGTCGTGCTCTCTCCTTTGGCGCTTGTGATCGCACCCCTTCATCTGAGGGAGCGGGTTGTGCATCGAGCCGTACCAGTAAGCTGCACTGAAGAGTGCAACTGAACGTTTTCCAAGGGTTGGGTCCTCCTTTGGCGCTTGTGATCGCACCCCCTTCATCTGAAGCGCGGGTTGTGCATCGAGCCGTACCAGTAAGGTTCACTGAAGAGTGCATCTGAACGTTTTCCAAGGGTTGGGTCCTCCTTCGGCGCTTGTGATCGCACCCCTTCATTCTGAGGAGGCGGGTTGTGCATTGAGCCGTACCAGTAAGCTGCACTGAAGAGTGCAACTGAACGTTCTCCAAAGGGGAGGGTCTTGTTGAGTGCGCTTCACTCAGCACTCACTCCAGTACACCACTCACTCAAGCAGGACTCAAGGAAGTTGCACTGTCAGCTCATACTTTGTCTGGGATCGTCAACAACACCTTGTGTGCATCTGAACGTTTGTTGGATTCGTAACAACCTACCCTTCACTTTGAAGGGTAAGGGTATGAAGGGCGCGCTTTGGTGGACAGTGGCTCTCACGCCTCATGAATCGCGATGTTTCTGGGGGGGTACCGGTGTGGATTTCCCCTAGTGAGGGATGAAAGGTGACATGCAACCCTCACCTCACGGTTGATCCAGAACTGTTGCAACACTGTGTGTTAGCACAGTTTCAATGGAATAACAATGACACTAACGCTCTTCACGAGTGGTCGACAGTCAACCGTTGTGGCATAGGCTTGTGTGGCATCGAGTAAGCCTTTGTGAGCTCAGTGGTCTTTAGGGATCTTGGCTTTGAAGTGGGGTCGAATGCATGCTCTTGCTCAAGTGAGGTACGCAGGAGGGACAAGTGTGAAACAGCTGAGTGCATCGTCGATGTACTTCAGTCTTGAGTAGCATGATACTCCCTCCACTCAATGCATCAGAGTTGAACGTCGTCCCTTTCTGACAAGGGATGGTCTAGTACGCTCGCTTCACTTGTGTAAGGGTGTGTCGACGCCCATCGACAAGTGCTTGACTCTCAAGGGGACACTGGCTCGAATTGAAGTATGCCGCGCACACTCTCAATCATTGAGTTGTAGAGGGGTCCCTATCTTTCGGTCGCGGAATGAGCCTGTTGTTGCTACTTTCAAGAGGTGTGGGTATGTGTCTGGTGGGGGTGGCTTTCTTGAGTCTTGACTTGTGAGTTGGACGCGGAACGGTTGAGGGTTGACTGTCGTGCTCTCTCCTTTGGCGCTTGTGATCGCACCCCTTCATTCTGAGGGAGCGGGTTGTGCATCGAGCCGTACCAGTAAGCTGCACTGAAGAGTGCAACTGAACGTTTTCCAAGGTTTGGGTTCTCCTTTGGCGCTTGTGATCGCACCCCCTTCATCTGAAGCGCGGGTTGTGCATCGAGCCGTACCAGTAAGGTTCACTGAAAGAGTGCATCTGAACGTTTTCCAAAGGGGGGTCCTGCTTTGGCGCTTGTGATCGCACCCCTTCATTCTGAGGGAGCGGGTTGTGCATTGAGCCGTACCAGTAAGCTGCACTGAAGAGTGCAACTGAACGTTTTCCAAGGGAGGGTCTTGAGCACGCTTCACTCAGCACTCACTCTAGTACAGTCTCTTCTCACTCGAGCAGAATTCAAGGCAGTTGCACTGTCAGCTCATGCTTGTGTCTGGGATCGTCAACAACAGCTTATCGAGCTCCAGAGATGGGATCCCTAACAACCTACCCTTCACTTGGGCTTTGTCTTGGTTCCAGCGGTCCCTTGAACGTTATCGAGCTCAGCTTGTGTTCAAACATCGATGGAGTCAAGCTTCAGAACCCTTCTGGAGGGTAAGGGTACGCCCGATCACGTACAAATGTACGCGCGCGTTTTGGTGGACAGGGGCTCTCACGCCTCATGAATTACATTGTTTTGGGCGGGGTACCGGTCCGGATTTCCTACTACATGAGAGAAGAGTGAAAGAACCAAGTGTATGAAAGTATGCTTAGGGCTTCAGTAGCTCGATAATCTCATGTTTTAATCGAGTTGAACGTTGCTTCAATGACTGCTTAGGTAGTTGTTGAAAGCGGTCTAGTAGGCTCACTAAGGGAAGACTGGCTGTCTTTGGACCGAGCTATTGATGTGCTTGCCTCGCAAGATGTACTGGCTTGGAATGAGACGTTGTAGCCTGGCTAGTGAAGCAGTTTCGACTGCTTGGCCTATCAAGTCAAGTACGACTATTGTTGTCGTGCTTGCAATGTGCGAGAGGTGTGGATTCCTAGCTAATAGCTAAGTCTGCATGCCATTAACCAGTTGAGAATCCATCGCGACTGTGCGTCAAGCTCTGCTTGATACCGGTTGTTGATAGTTCTCCCTGTAGGACACAAGCTTTGTTGGCGTCCTAACCGACGTTGACAAGGTGAACTGCTCCTTAAATTTGTGAGATTCGGGGAACTTGGTGTCTTGGTCTTAGTGGTTGAGGCTCTGCTTAGTAGCAACTCTGTTGTGAACGGTGGTCTTAGCTCTAACCGAGTCGTTGATCATCTAACGAAAACTCCCAGCATAACGAAAGGTCGCAAGACTGAGTAGTGAGCTGTGTCGTCTTGACCTAGAGTCAAGCGGCGTTTGGAAAGTAGTTACCTGGTTGATCCTGCCAGTAGTCATATGCTTGTCTCAAAGATTAAGCCATGCATGTCTAAGTATAAACAAATTT
>JAHLMI010000002.1:82500-87500 GCA_019915075.1 Strobilurus stephanocystis | reverse complement strand
ATAAGAAAAGAGTGTGTGTTACCTTACCAGTACACAGTCTTGGTGGTCTTTTCGAATGCTGTTTCAAATGGAATGAATGACCAGTGTAGGCCTGTGTTGCACACGGTCACTCTTCACTTCATTGAACGAACTTGGTCGGTATATAACATACGTTGTGTACTCGAGTTTCAGTGAACGAACTTGGTCGGTACATAACTTGTGTACTCGAGTTTGAAGAAGAAAGTGGTGTGTCATGAACACACTTGCACAATCATTCGGAGCGTAGTCTCACATTTGACCAGTAATGAAGGGTTGTTTCCACCAGCAACCCGAAGCCTTGGTTGCCGCCACTTTGGGGCCAAGGTAAGTCGGGTAAGGAGCGGGGAAAGCCTCAGTCTAGCTTCCCAAGTCTCTCTCGCTTCTGTGAGAGCTTGTGCTAGTCTTTGGCGAGTCCTCACCCATTGGAGTTGACCTGCAGCTCAGCTCCTAGATGGGTGAAGACACGCTAACGACTAGCACAAGTTGAGACAAGGAGGGGGGGGGGAGGGATTGGGGAAGAGGACCATGAGGGCCGGGCGGGGGAGGGGAGAAAGGGGGGGAGAAGGAGAAAGTGGAGTGAGAGATAAAAGAAGCAAAGTAGAGTAGAGTGGTAGTAGCAGAGGGGGTTATCCAATGGCAACGTTGGTTCAGAACATGCATGAATGGGCATTGAACCCAAGTTGAGGGTTGGGACATCTTAAGTTGGACCGTCAATGGATGTGTAAACCCAAGTTTAGGGTTGCGAATGGACAGTCGAGTGAGTCAAGTGAAGTGTTGACTGACACCGTGTTCAGTGTCAAGTTGGTGCAAGTCAAGTGTTACCTTGACTTGGGTTGGCTCAAGTGTTGACTTGCACCGTGTTGAGTGTTGGACAGATCCAGTAAGTGGTGTGTTAGGTCCGTTCAAGTGTTGGCTTACACCGTGTTGAGGGAGGGTTACATGGTGTGTTGGGTCGGTCAAGTCAAGTGTAACCTTGTGTCAGGTTGGCTCAAGTGATGACTTACACCGTGTTGAGTGTTAAGTGCTGTGTTAGGTCGGTTCAAGTCAAGTGGTGGTACCTTGACTTAGGTTGGCTCAAGTGTTGACTTGTACCGTGTTGAGGCAGTCAAGCGGAGTGGTGAGTGAGTCAAGTGAAGTGTTACATGGTGTTGAGTAGTGTATCAGGTTGGACAAGGTAGGTGGTACCTACTGGCCAGGGCTTACAGCCCTACAAATGTACGGACGCGCTTTGGTGGACAGTGGCTCTCACGCCTCATGAGATACACTGTTTCTGGGGGGGTACCGGTGTGGATTTCCTCTAGTGAGGGATGAGGGGTGTGAAAGGTGACATGCAACCTTCACCCCGTGGTTGAACTACAGCTGTTGCGACACTTTGTGAGCACAGAACACACTCTTTGAGTGGTCGAGATAGTCAACGGTTGCTGTGTGGCGTCGAGTCAAGTCAAGTGAACCCTACACATGTACGGGCGCGCTTTGGTGGACAATGGCTCTCACGCCTCATGAATCGCGATGTTTCTGGGGTGGTACCGGTGTGGATTTCCCCTAGTGAGGGAGGGATGAAAGGTGACATGCAACCCTCACCTCGCGGTTGATCCAGAACTGTTGCAACACTTTGTTAGCACAGTTTCAATGGAATAACAATGACACTAACACTCTTCACGAGTGGTCGACAGTCAACCGTTGTGGCATAGGCTTGTGTGGCATTGAGTAAGCCTATGAGAGCTCAGTGGTCTTTAGGGATCTTGGCTTTGAAGTGGGGTCGAATGCATGCTCTTGTTCAAGTGAGGTACGCAGGAGGGACAAGTGTGAAATAGCTGTGTGCATCGCTGATGTACTTCAGTCTTGAGTAGCATGATACTCCCTCCACCCAATGCATCAGAGTTGAACGTCGTCCCTTTCTGACAAGGGATGGTCTAGTACGCTCGCTTCCCTTGAGCAAGGGTGTGTCGACGCCCACCGACAAGTGCTTGAATCCCAAGGGGACAACTGGCTCAAATCGAAGGCAACTGCACGCTCTCAATCGCTGGATTGTTGAGTGTAGAGGAATCTTATGTCGCTAGTAAGGTGACTGAGCTTGTTGTTGACTTTCGAGATGGGTATGTGTCTGGTGGGAGTGGCTTTCTTGAGTCTTGACTTGTGAGTTGGACGAGGGTTGACTGTCGTGCTCTCTCCTTTGGCGCTTGTGATCGCACCCCTTCATCTGAGGGAGCGGGTTGTGCATCGAGCCGTACCAGTAAGCTGCACTGAAGAGTGCAACTGAACGTTTTCCAAGGGTTGGGTCCTCCTTTGGCGCTTGTGATCGCACCCCCTTCATCTGAAGCGCGGGTTGTGCATCGAGCCGTACCAGTAAGGTTCACTGAAGAGTGCATCTGAACGTTTTCCAAGGGTTGGGTCCTCCTTCGGCGCTTGTGATCGCACCCCTTCATTCTGAGGAGGCGGGTTGTGCATTGAGCCGTACCAGTAAGCTGCACTGAAGAGTGCAACTGAACGTTCTCCAAAGGGGAGGGTCTTGTTGAGTGCGCTTCACTCAGCACTCACTCCAGTACACCACTCACTCAAGCAGGACTCAAGGAAGTTGCACTGTCAGCTCATACTTTGTCTGGGATCGTCAACAACACCTTGTGTGCATCTGAACGTTTGTTGGATTCGTAACAACCTACCCTTCACTTTGAAGGGTAAGGGTATGAAGGGCGCGCTTTGGTGGACAGTGGCTCTCACGCCTCATGAATCGCGATGTTTCTGGGGGGGTACCGGTGTGGATTTCCCCTAGTGAGGGATGAAAGGTGACATGCAACCCTCACCTCACGGTTGATCCAGAACTGTTGCAACACTGTGTGTTAGCACAGTTTCAATGGAATAACAATGACACTAACGCTCTTCACGAGTGGTCGACAGTCAACCGTTGTGGCATAGGCTTGTGTGGCATCGAGTAAGCCTTTGTGAGCTCAGTGGTCTTTAGGGATCTTGGCTTTGAAGTGGGGTCGAATGCATGCTCTTGCTCAAGTGAGGTACGCAGGAGGGACAAGTGTGAAACAGCTGAGTGCATCGTCGATGTACTTCAGTCTTGAGTAGCATGATACTCCCTCCACTCAATGCATCAGAGTTGAACGTCGTCCCTTTCTGACAAGGGATGGTCTAGTACGCTCGCTTCACTTGTGTAAGGGTGTGTCGACGCCCATCGACAAGTGCTTGACTCTCAAGGGGACACTGGCTCGAATTGAAGTATGCCGCGCACACTCTCAATCATTGAGTTGTAGAGGGGTCCCTATCTTTCGGTCGCGGAATGAGCCTGTTGTTGCTACTTTCAAGAGGTGTGGGTATGTGTCTGGTGGGGGTGGCTTTCTTGAGTCTTGACTTGTGAGTTGGACGCGGAACGGTTGAGGGTTGACTGTCGTGCTCTCTCCTTTGGCGCTTGTGATCGCACCCCTTCATTCTGAGGGAGCGGGTTGTGCATCGAGCCGTACCAGTAAGCTGCACTGAAGAGTGCAACTGAACGTTTTCCAAGGTTTGGGTTCTCCTTTGGCGCTTGTGATCGCACCCCCTTCATCTGAAGCGCGGGTTGTGCATCGAGCCGTACCAGTAAGGTTCACTGAAAGAGTGCATCTGAACGTTTTCCAAAGGGGGGTCCTGCTTTGGCGCTTGTGATCGCACCCCTTCATTCTGAGGGAGCGGGTTGTGCATTGAGCCGTACCAGTAAGCTGCACTGAAGAGTGCAACTGAACGTTTTCCAAGGGAGGGTCTTGAGCACGCTTCACTCAGCACTCACTCTAGTACAGTCTCTTCTCACTCGAGCAGAATTCAAGGCAGTTGCACTGTCAGCTCATGCTTGTGTCTGGGATCGTCAACAACAGCTTATCGAGCTCCAGAGATGGGATCCCTAACAACCTACCCTTCACTTGGGCTTTGTCTTGGTTCCAGCGGTCCCTTGAACGTTATCGAGCTCAGCTTGTGTTCAAACATCGATGGAGTCAAGCTTCAGAACCCTTCTGGAGGGTAAGGGTACGCCCGATCACGTACAAATGTACGCGCGCGTTTTGGTGGACAGGGGCTCTCACGCCTCATGAATTACATTGTTTTGGGCGGGGTACCGGTCCGGATTTCCTACTACATGAGAGAAGAGTGAAAGAACCAAGTGTATGAAAGTATGCTTAGGGCTTCAGTAGCTCGATAATCTCATGTTTTAATCGAGTTGAACGTTGCTTCAATGACTGCTTAGGTAGTTGTTGAAAGCGGTCTAGTAGGCTCACTAAGGGAAGACTGGCTGTCTTTGGACCGAGCTATTGATGTGCTTGCCTCGCAAGATGTACTGGCTTGGAATGAGACGTTGTAGCCTGGCTAGTGAAGCAGTTTCGACTGCTTGGCCTATCAAGTCAAGTACGACTATTGTTGTCGTGCTTGCAATGTGCGAGAGGTGTGGATTCCTAGCTAATAGCTAAGTCTGCATGCCATTAACCAGTTGAGAATCCATCGCGACTGTGCGTCAAGCTCTGCTTGATACCGGTTGTTGATAGTTCTCCCTGTAGGACACAAGCTTTGTTGGCGTCCTAACCGACGTTGACAAGGTGAACTGCTCCTTAAATTTGTGAGATTCGGGGAACTTGGTGTCTTGGTCTTAGTGGTTGAGGCTCTGCTTAGTAGCAACTCTGTTGTGAACGGTGGTCTTAGCTCTAACCGAGTCGTTGATCATCTAACGAAAACTCCCAGCATAACGAAAGGTCGCAAGACTGAGTAGTGAGCTGTGTCGTCTTGACCTAGAGTCAAGCGGCGTTTGGAAAGTAGTTACCTGGTTGATCCTGCCAGTAGTCATATGCTTGTCTCAAAGATTAAGCCATGCATGTCTAAGTATAAACAAATTTGTACTGTGAAACTGCGAATGGCTCATTAAATCAGTTATAGTTTATTTGATGATACCTTGCTACATGGATAACTGTGGTAATTCTAGAGCTAATACATGCATTAAAGCCCCGACTTCTGGAAGGGGT
>JAHLMI010000002.1:70000-75000 GCA_019915075.1 Strobilurus stephanocystis | reverse complement strand
CGAACTTGGTCGGTATATAACATACGTTGTGTACTCGAGTTTCAGTGAACGAACTTGGTCGGTACATAACTTGTGTACTCGAGTTTGAAGAAGAAAGTGGTGTGTCATGAACACACTTGCACAATCATTCGGAGCGTAGTCTCACATTTGACCAGTAATGAAGGGTTGTTTCCACCAGCAACCCGAAGCCTTGGTTGCCGCCACTTTGGGGCCAAGGTAAGTCGGGTAAGGAGCGGGGAAAGCCTCAGTCTAGCTTCCCAAGTCTCTCTCGCTTCTGTGAGAGCTTGTGCTAGTCTTTGGCGAGTCCTCACCCATTGGAGTTGACCTGCAGCTCAGCTCCTAGATGGGTGAAGACACGCTAACGACTAGCACAAGTTGAGACAAGGAGGGGGGGGGGAGGGATTGGGGAAGAGGACCATGAGGGCCGGGCGGGGGAGGGGAGAAAGGGGGGGAGAAGGAGAAAGTGGAGTGAGAGATAAAAGAAGCAAAGTAGAGTAGAGTGGTAGTAGCAGAGGGGGTTATCCAATGGCAACGTTGGTTCAGAACATGCATGAATGGGCATTGAACCCAAGTTGAGGGTTGGGACATCTTAAGTTGGACCGTCAATGGATGTGTAAACCCAAGTTTAGGGTTGCGAATGGACAGTCGAGTGAGTCAAGTGAAGTGTTGACTGACACCGTGTTCAGTGTCAAGTTGGTGCAAGTCAAGTGTTACCTTGACTTGGGTTGGCTCAAGTGTTGACTTGCACCGTGTTGAGTGTTGGACAGATCCAGTAAGTGGTGTGTTAGGTCCGTTCAAGTGTTGGCTTACACCGTGTTGAGGGAGGGTTACATGGTGTGTTGGGTCGGTCAAGTCAAGTGTAACCTTGTGTCAGGTTGGCTCAAGTGATGACTTACACCGTGTTGAGTGTTAAGTGCTGTGTTAGGTCGGTTCAAGTCAAGTGGTGGTACCTTGACTTAGGTTGGCTCAAGTGTTGACTTGTACCGTGTTGAGGCAGTCAAGCGGAGTGGTGAGTGAGTCAAGTGAAGTGTTACATGGTGTTGAGTAGTGTATCAGGTTGGACAAGGTAGGTGGTACCTACTGGCCAGGGCTTACAGCCCTACAAATGTACGGACGCGCTTTGGTGGACAGTGGCTCTCACGCCTCATGAGATACACTGTTTCTGGGGGGGTACCGGTGTGGATTTCCTCTAGTGAGGGATGAGGGGTGTGAAAGGTGACATGCAACCTTCACCCCGTGGTTGAACTACAGCTGTTGCGACACTTTGTGAGCACAGAACACACTCTTTGAGTGGTCGAGATAGTCAACGGTTGCTGTGTGGCGTCGAGTCAAGTCAAGTGAACCCTACACATGTACGGGCGCGCTTTGGTGGACAATGGCTCTCACGCCTCATGAATCGCGATGTTTCTGGGGTGGTACCGGTGTGGATTTCCCCTAGTGAGGGAGGGATGAAAGGTGACATGCAACCCTCACCTCGCGGTTGATCCAGAACTGTTGCAACACTTTGTTAGCACAGTTTCAATGGAATAACAATGACACTAACACTCTTCACGAGTGGTCGACAGTCAACCGTTGTGGCATAGGCTTGTGTGGCATTGAGTAAGCCTATGAGAGCTCAGTGGTCTTTAGGGATCTTGGCTTTGAAGTGGGGTCGAATGCATGCTCTTGTTCAAGTGAGGTACGCAGGAGGGACAAGTGTGAAATAGCTGTGTGCATCGCTGATGTACTTCAGTCTTGAGTAGCATGATACTCCCTCCACCCAATGCATCAGAGTTGAACGTCGTCCCTTTCTGACAAGGGATGGTCTAGTACGCTCGCTTCCCTTGAGCAAGGGTGTGTCGACGCCCACCGACAAGTGCTTGAATCCCAAGGGGACAACTGGCTCAAATCGAAGGCAACTGCACGCTCTCAATCGCTGGATTGTTGAGTGTAGAGGAATCTTATGTCGCTAGTAAGGTGACTGAGCTTGTTGTTGACTTTCGAGATGGGTATGTGTCTGGTGGGAGTGGCTTTCTTGAGTCTTGACTTGTGAGTTGGACGAGGGTTGACTGTCGTGCTCTCTCCTTTGGCGCTTGTGATCGCACCCCTTCATCTGAGGGAGCGGGTTGTGCATCGAGCCGTACCAGTAAGCTGCACTGAAGAGTGCAACTGAACGTTTTCCAAGGGTTGGGTCCTCCTTTGGCGCTTGTGATCGCACCCCCTTCATCTGAAGCGCGGGTTGTGCATCGAGCCGTACCAGTAAGGTTCACTGAAGAGTGCATCTGAACGTTTTCCAAGGGTTGGGTCCTCCTTCGGCGCTTGTGATCGCACCCCTTCATTCTGAGGAGGCGGGTTGTGCATTGAGCCGTACCAGTAAGCTGCACTGAAGAGTGCAACTGAACGTTCTCCAAAGGGGAGGGTCTTGTTGAGTGCGCTTCACTCAGCACTCACTCCAGTACACCACTCACTCAAGCAGGACTCAAGGAAGTTGCACTGTCAGCTCATACTTTGTCTGGGATCGTCAACAACACCTTGTGTGCATCTGAACGTTTGTTGGATTCGTAACAACCTACCCTTCACTTTGAAGGGTAAGGGTATGAAGGGCGCGCTTTGGTGGACAGTGGCTCTCACGCCTCATGAATCGCGATGTTTCTGGGGGGGTACCGGTGTGGATTTCCCCTAGTGAGGGATGAAAGGTGACATGCAACCCTCACCTCACGGTTGATCCAGAACTGTTGCAACACTGTGTGTTAGCACAGTTTCAATGGAATAACAATGACACTAACGCTCTTCACGAGTGGTCGACAGTCAACCGTTGTGGCATAGGCTTGTGTGGCATCGAGTAAGCCTTTGTGAGCTCAGTGGTCTTTAGGGATCTTGGCTTTGAAGTGGGGTCGAATGCATGCTCTTGCTCAAGTGAGGTACGCAGGAGGGACAAGTGTGAAACAGCTGAGTGCATCGTCGATGTACTTCAGTCTTGAGTAGCATGATACTCCCTCCACTCAATGCATCAGAGTTGAACGTCGTCCCTTTCTGACAAGGGATGGTCTAGTACGCTCGCTTCACTTGTGTAAGGGTGTGTCGACGCCCATCGACAAGTGCTTGACTCTCAAGGGGACACTGGCTCGAATTGAAGTATGCCGCGCACACTCTCAATCATTGAGTTGTAGAGGGGTCCCTATCTTTCGGTCGCGGAATGAGCCTGTTGTTGCTACTTTCAAGAGGTGTGGGTATGTGTCTGGTGGGGGTGGCTTTCTTGAGTCTTGACTTGTGAGTTGGACGCGGAACGGTTGAGGGTTGACTGTCGTGCTCTCTCCTTTGGCGCTTGTGATCGCACCCCTTCATTCTGAGGGAGCGGGTTGTGCATCGAGCCGTACCAGTAAGCTGCACTGAAGAGTGCAACTGAACGTTTTCCAAGGTTTGGGTTCTCCTTTGGCGCTTGTGATCGCACCCCCTTCATCTGAAGCGCGGGTTGTGCATCGAGCCGTACCAGTAAGGTTCACTGAAAGAGTGCATCTGAACGTTTTCCAAAGGGGGGTCCTGCTTTGGCGCTTGTGATCGCACCCCTTCATTCTGAGGGAGCGGGTTGTGCATTGAGCCGTACCAGTAAGCTGCACTGAAGAGTGCAACTGAACGTTTTCCAAGGGAGGGTCTTGAGCACGCTTCACTCAGCACTCACTCTAGTACAGTCTCTTCTCACTCGAGCAGAATTCAAGGCAGTTGCACTGTCAGCTCATGCTTGTGTCTGGGATCGTCAACAACAGCTTATCGAGCTCCAGAGATGGGATCCCTAACAACCTACCCTTCACTTGGGCTTTGTCTTGGTTCCAGCGGTCCCTTGAACGTTATCGAGCTCAGCTTGTGTTCAAACATCGATGGAGTCAAGCTTCAGAACCCTTCTGGAGGGTAAGGGTACGCCCGATCACGTACAAATGTACGCGCGCGTTTTGGTGGACAGGGGCTCTCACGCCTCATGAATTACATTGTTTTGGGCGGGGTACCGGTCCGGATTTCCTACTACATGAGAGAAGAGTGAAAGAACCAAGTGTATGAAAGTATGCTTAGGGCTTCAGTAGCTCGATAATCTCATGTTTTAATCGAGTTGAACGTTGCTTCAATGACTGCTTAGGTAGTTGTTGAAAGCGGTCTAGTAGGCTCACTAAGGGAAGACTGGCTGTCTTTGGACCGAGCTATTGATGTGCTTGCCTCGCAAGATGTACTGGCTTGGAATGAGACGTTGTAGCCTGGCTAGTGAAGCAGTTTCGACTGCTTGGCCTATCAAGTCAAGTACGACTATTGTTGTCGTGCTTGCAATGTGCGAGAGGTGTGGATTCCTAGCTAATAGCTAAGTCTGCATGCCATTAACCAGTTGAGAATCCATCGCGACTGTGCGTCAAGCTCTGCTTGATACCGGTTGTTGATAGTTCTCCCTGTAGGACACAAGCTTTGTTGGCGTCCTAACCGACGTTGACAAGGTGAACTGCTCCTTAAATTTGTGAGATTCGGGGAACTTGGTGTCTTGGTCTTAGTGGTTGAGGCTCTGCTTAGTAGCAACTCTGTTGTGAACGGTGGTCTTAGCTCTAACCGAGTCGTTGATCATCTAACGAAAACTCCCAGCATAACGAAAGGTCGCAAGACTGAGTAGTGAGCTGTGTCGTCTTGACCTAGAGTCAAGCGGCGTTTGGAAAGTAGTTACCTGGTTGATCCTGCCAGTAGTCATATGCTTGTCTCAAAGATTAAGCCATGCATGTCTAAGTATAAACAAATTTGTACTGTGAAACTGCGAATGGCTCATTAAATCAGTTATAGTTTATTTGATGATACCTTGCTACATGGATAACTGTGGTAATTCTAGAGCTAATACATGCATTAAAGCCCCGACTTCTGGAAGGGGTGTATTTATTAGATAAAAAACCAACGCGGCTCGCCGCTCGTTTGGTGATTCATAATAACTTCTCGAATCGCATGGCCTTGTGCCGGCGATGCATCATTCAAATATCTGCCCTATCAACTTTCGATGG
>JAHLMI010000002.1:57500-62500 GCA_019915075.1 Strobilurus stephanocystis | reverse complement strand
ATTCGGAGCGTAGTCTCACATTTGACCAGTAATGAAGGGTTGTTTCCACCAGCAACCCGAAGCCTTGGTTGCCGCCACTTTGGGGCCAAGGTAAGTCGGGTAAGGAGCGGGGAAAGCCTCAGTCTAGCTTCCCAAGTCTCTCTCGCTTCTGTGAGAGCTTGTGCTAGTCTTTGGCGAGTCCTCACCCATTGGAGTTGACCTGCAGCTCAGCTCCTAGATGGGTGAAGACACGCTAACGACTAGCACAAGTTGAGACAAGGAGGGGGGGGGGAGGGATTGGGGAAGAGGACCATGAGGGCCGGGCGGGGGAGGGGAGAAAGGGGGGGAGAAGGAGAAAGTGGAGTGAGAGATAAAAGAAGCAAAGTAGAGTAGAGTGGTAGTAGCAGAGGGGGTTATCCAATGGCAACGTTGGTTCAGAACATGCATGAATGGGCATTGAACCCAAGTTGAGGGTTGGGACATCTTAAGTTGGACCGTCAATGGATGTGTAAACCCAAGTTTAGGGTTGCGAATGGACAGTCGAGTGAGTCAAGTGAAGTGTTGACTGACACCGTGTTCAGTGTCAAGTTGGTGCAAGTCAAGTGTTACCTTGACTTGGGTTGGCTCAAGTGTTGACTTGCACCGTGTTGAGTGTTGGACAGATCCAGTAAGTGGTGTGTTAGGTCCGTTCAAGTGTTGGCTTACACCGTGTTGAGGGAGGGTTACATGGTGTGTTGGGTCGGTCAAGTCAAGTGTAACCTTGTGTCAGGTTGGCTCAAGTGATGACTTACACCGTGTTGAGTGTTAAGTGCTGTGTTAGGTCGGTTCAAGTCAAGTGGTGGTACCTTGACTTAGGTTGGCTCAAGTGTTGACTTGTACCGTGTTGAGGCAGTCAAGCGGAGTGGTGAGTGAGTCAAGTGAAGTGTTACATGGTGTTGAGTAGTGTATCAGGTTGGACAAGGTAGGTGGTACCTACTGGCCAGGGCTTACAGCCCTACAAATGTACGGACGCGCTTTGGTGGACAGTGGCTCTCACGCCTCATGAGATACACTGTTTCTGGGGGGGTACCGGTGTGGATTTCCTCTAGTGAGGGATGAGGGGTGTGAAAGGTGACATGCAACCTTCACCCCGTGGTTGAACTACAGCTGTTGCGACACTTTGTGAGCACAGAACACACTCTTTGAGTGGTCGAGATAGTCAACGGTTGCTGTGTGGCGTCGAGTCAAGTCAAGTGAACCCTACACATGTACGGGCGCGCTTTGGTGGACAATGGCTCTCACGCCTCATGAATCGCGATGTTTCTGGGGTGGTACCGGTGTGGATTTCCCCTAGTGAGGGAGGGATGAAAGGTGACATGCAACCCTCACCTCGCGGTTGATCCAGAACTGTTGCAACACTTTGTTAGCACAGTTTCAATGGAATAACAATGACACTAACACTCTTCACGAGTGGTCGACAGTCAACCGTTGTGGCATAGGCTTGTGTGGCATTGAGTAAGCCTATGAGAGCTCAGTGGTCTTTAGGGATCTTGGCTTTGAAGTGGGGTCGAATGCATGCTCTTGTTCAAGTGAGGTACGCAGGAGGGACAAGTGTGAAATAGCTGTGTGCATCGCTGATGTACTTCAGTCTTGAGTAGCATGATACTCCCTCCACCCAATGCATCAGAGTTGAACGTCGTCCCTTTCTGACAAGGGATGGTCTAGTACGCTCGCTTCCCTTGAGCAAGGGTGTGTCGACGCCCACCGACAAGTGCTTGAATCCCAAGGGGACAACTGGCTCAAATCGAAGGCAACTGCACGCTCTCAATCGCTGGATTGTTGAGTGTAGAGGAATCTTATGTCGCTAGTAAGGTGACTGAGCTTGTTGTTGACTTTCGAGATGGGTATGTGTCTGGTGGGAGTGGCTTTCTTGAGTCTTGACTTGTGAGTTGGACGAGGGTTGACTGTCGTGCTCTCTCCTTTGGCGCTTGTGATCGCACCCCTTCATCTGAGGGAGCGGGTTGTGCATCGAGCCGTACCAGTAAGCTGCACTGAAGAGTGCAACTGAACGTTTTCCAAGGGTTGGGTCCTCCTTTGGCGCTTGTGATCGCACCCCCTTCATCTGAAGCGCGGGTTGTGCATCGAGCCGTACCAGTAAGGTTCACTGAAGAGTGCATCTGAACGTTTTCCAAGGGTTGGGTCCTCCTTCGGCGCTTGTGATCGCACCCCTTCATTCTGAGGAGGCGGGTTGTGCATTGAGCCGTACCAGTAAGCTGCACTGAAGAGTGCAACTGAACGTTCTCCAAAGGGGAGGGTCTTGTTGAGTGCGCTTCACTCAGCACTCACTCCAGTACACCACTCACTCAAGCAGGACTCAAGGAAGTTGCACTGTCAGCTCATACTTTGTCTGGGATCGTCAACAACACCTTGTGTGCATCTGAACGTTTGTTGGATTCGTAACAACCTACCCTTCACTTTGAAGGGTAAGGGTATGAAGGGCGCGCTTTGGTGGACAGTGGCTCTCACGCCTCATGAATCGCGATGTTTCTGGGGGGGTACCGGTGTGGATTTCCCCTAGTGAGGGATGAAAGGTGACATGCAACCCTCACCTCACGGTTGATCCAGAACTGTTGCAACACTGTGTGTTAGCACAGTTTCAATGGAATAACAATGACACTAACGCTCTTCACGAGTGGTCGACAGTCAACCGTTGTGGCATAGGCTTGTGTGGCATCGAGTAAGCCTTTGTGAGCTCAGTGGTCTTTAGGGATCTTGGCTTTGAAGTGGGGTCGAATGCATGCTCTTGCTCAAGTGAGGTACGCAGGAGGGACAAGTGTGAAACAGCTGAGTGCATCGTCGATGTACTTCAGTCTTGAGTAGCATGATACTCCCTCCACTCAATGCATCAGAGTTGAACGTCGTCCCTTTCTGACAAGGGATGGTCTAGTACGCTCGCTTCACTTGTGTAAGGGTGTGTCGACGCCCATCGACAAGTGCTTGACTCTCAAGGGGACACTGGCTCGAATTGAAGTATGCCGCGCACACTCTCAATCATTGAGTTGTAGAGGGGTCCCTATCTTTCGGTCGCGGAATGAGCCTGTTGTTGCTACTTTCAAGAGGTGTGGGTATGTGTCTGGTGGGGGTGGCTTTCTTGAGTCTTGACTTGTGAGTTGGACGCGGAACGGTTGAGGGTTGACTGTCGTGCTCTCTCCTTTGGCGCTTGTGATCGCACCCCTTCATTCTGAGGGAGCGGGTTGTGCATCGAGCCGTACCAGTAAGCTGCACTGAAGAGTGCAACTGAACGTTTTCCAAGGTTTGGGTTCTCCTTTGGCGCTTGTGATCGCACCCCCTTCATCTGAAGCGCGGGTTGTGCATCGAGCCGTACCAGTAAGGTTCACTGAAAGAGTGCATCTGAACGTTTTCCAAAGGGGGGTCCTGCTTTGGCGCTTGTGATCGCACCCCTTCATTCTGAGGGAGCGGGTTGTGCATTGAGCCGTACCAGTAAGCTGCACTGAAGAGTGCAACTGAACGTTTTCCAAGGGAGGGTCTTGAGCACGCTTCACTCAGCACTCACTCTAGTACAGTCTCTTCTCACTCGAGCAGAATTCAAGGCAGTTGCACTGTCAGCTCATGCTTGTGTCTGGGATCGTCAACAACAGCTTATCGAGCTCCAGAGATGGGATCCCTAACAACCTACCCTTCACTTGGGCTTTGTCTTGGTTCCAGCGGTCCCTTGAACGTTATCGAGCTCAGCTTGTGTTCAAACATCGATGGAGTCAAGCTTCAGAACCCTTCTGGAGGGTAAGGGTACGCCCGATCACGTACAAATGTACGCGCGCGTTTTGGTGGACAGGGGCTCTCACGCCTCATGAATTACATTGTTTTGGGCGGGGTACCGGTCCGGATTTCCTACTACATGAGAGAAGAGTGAAAGAACCAAGTGTATGAAAGTATGCTTAGGGCTTCAGTAGCTCGATAATCTCATGTTTTAATCGAGTTGAACGTTGCTTCAATGACTGCTTAGGTAGTTGTTGAAAGCGGTCTAGTAGGCTCACTAAGGGAAGACTGGCTGTCTTTGGACCGAGCTATTGATGTGCTTGCCTCGCAAGATGTACTGGCTTGGAATGAGACGTTGTAGCCTGGCTAGTGAAGCAGTTTCGACTGCTTGGCCTATCAAGTCAAGTACGACTATTGTTGTCGTGCTTGCAATGTGCGAGAGGTGTGGATTCCTAGCTAATAGCTAAGTCTGCATGCCATTAACCAGTTGAGAATCCATCGCGACTGTGCGTCAAGCTCTGCTTGATACCGGTTGTTGATAGTTCTCCCTGTAGGACACAAGCTTTGTTGGCGTCCTAACCGACGTTGACAAGGTGAACTGCTCCTTAAATTTGTGAGATTCGGGGAACTTGGTGTCTTGGTCTTAGTGGTTGAGGCTCTGCTTAGTAGCAACTCTGTTGTGAACGGTGGTCTTAGCTCTAACCGAGTCGTTGATCATCTAACGAAAACTCCCAGCATAACGAAAGGTCGCAAGACTGAGTAGTGAGCTGTGTCGTCTTGACCTAGAGTCAAGCGGCGTTTGGAAAGTAGTTACCTGGTTGATCCTGCCAGTAGTCATATGCTTGTCTCAAAGATTAAGCCATGCATGTCTAAGTATAAACAAATTTGTACTGTGAAACTGCGAATGGCTCATTAAATCAGTTATAGTTTATTTGATGATACCTTGCTACATGGATAACTGTGGTAATTCTAGAGCTAATACATGCATTAAAGCCCCGACTTCTGGAAGGGGTGTATTTATTAGATAAAAAACCAACGCGGCTCGCCGCTCGTTTGGTGATTCATAATAACTTCTCGAATCGCATGGCCTTGTGCCGGCGATGCATCATTCAAATATCTGCCCTATCAACTTTCGATGGTAGGATAGAGGCCTACCATGGTTTCAACGGGTAACGGGGAATAAGGGTTCGATTCCGGAGAGGGAGCCTGAGAAACGGCTACCACATCCAAGGAAGGCAGCAGGCGCGCAAATTACCCAATCCTGA
>JAHLMI010000002.1:47500-50000 GCA_019915075.1 Strobilurus stephanocystis | reverse complement strand
GCTTCCCAAGTCTCTCTCGCTTCTGTGAGAGCTTGTGCTAGTCTTTGGCGAGTCCTCACCCATTGGAGTTGACCTGCAGCTCAGCTCCTAGATGGGTGAAGACACGCTAACGACTAGCACAAGTTGAGACAAGGAGGGGGGGGGGAGGGATTGGGGAAGAGGACCATGAGGGCCGGGCGGGGGAGGGGAGAAAGGGGGGGAGAAGGAGAAAGTGGAGTGAGAGATAAAAGAAGCAAAGTAGAGTAGAGTGGTAGTAGCAGAGGGGGTTATCCAATGGCAACGTTGGTTCAGAACATGCATGAATGGGCATTGAACCCAAGTTGAGGGTTGGGACATCTTAAGTTGGACCGTCAATGGATGTGTAAACCCAAGTTTAGGGTTGCGAATGGACAGTCGAGTGAGTCAAGTGAAGTGTTGACTGACACCGTGTTCAGTGTCAAGTTGGTGCAAGTCAAGTGTTACCTTGACTTGGGTTGGCTCAAGTGTTGACTTGCACCGTGTTGAGTGTTGGACAGATCCAGTAAGTGGTGTGTTAGGTCCGTTCAAGTGTTGGCTTACACCGTGTTGAGGGAGGGTTACATGGTGTGTTGGGTCGGTCAAGTCAAGTGTAACCTTGTGTCAGGTTGGCTCAAGTGATGACTTACACCGTGTTGAGTGTTAAGTGCTGTGTTAGGTCGGTTCAAGTCAAGTGGTGGTACCTTGACTTAGGTTGGCTCAAGTGTTGACTTGTACCGTGTTGAGGCAGTCAAGCGGAGTGGTGAGTGAGTCAAGTGAAGTGTTACATGGTGTTGAGTAGTGTATCAGGTTGGACAAGGTAGGTGGTACCTACTGGCCAGGGCTTACAGCCCTACAAATGTACGGACGCGCTTTGGTGGACAGTGGCTCTCACGCCTCATGAGATACACTGTTTCTGGGGGGGTACCGGTGTGGATTTCCTCTAGTGAGGGATGAGGGGTGTGAAAGGTGACATGCAACCTTCACCCCGTGGTTGAACTACAGCTGTTGCGACACTTTGTGAGCACAGAACACACTCTTTGAGTGGTCGAGATAGTCAACGGTTGCTGTGTGGCGTCGAGTCAAGTCAAGTGAACCCTACACATGTACGGGCGCGCTTTGGTGGACAATGGCTCTCACGCCTCATGAATCGCGATGTTTCTGGGGTGGTACCGGTGTGGATTTCCCCTAGTGAGGGAGGGATGAAAGGTGACATGCAACCCTCACCTCGCGGTTGATCCAGAACTGTTGCAACACTTTGTTAGCACAGTTTCAATGGAATAACAATGACACTAACACTCTTCACGAGTGGTCGACAGTCAACCGTTGTGGCATAGGCTTGTGTGGCATTGAGTAAGCCTATGAGAGCTCAGTGGTCTTTAGGGATCTTGGCTTTGAAGTGGGGTCGAATGCATGCTCTTGTTCAAGTGAGGTACGCAGGAGGGACAAGTGTGAAATAGCTGTGTGCATCGCTGATGTACTTCAGTCTTGAGTAGCATGATACTCCCTCCACCCAATGCATCAGAGTTGAACGTCGTCCCTTTCTGACAAGGGATGGTCTAGTACGCTCGCTTCCCTTGAGCAAGGGTGTGTCGACGCCCACCGACAAGTGCTTGAATCCCAAGGGGACAACTGGCTCAAATCGAAGGCAACTGCACGCTCTCAATCGCTGGATTGTTGAGTGTAGAGGAATCTTATGTCGCTAGTAAGGTGACTGAGCTTGTTGTTGACTTTCGAGATGGGTATGTGTCTGGTGGGAGTGGCTTTCTTGAGTCTTGACTTGTGAGTTGGACGAGGGTTGACTGTCGTGCTCTCTCCTTTGGCGCTTGTGATCGCACCCCTTCATCTGAGGGAGCGGGTTGTGCATCGAGCCGTACCAGTAAGCTGCACTGAAGAGTGCAACTGAACGTTTTCCAAGGGTTGGGTCCTCCTTTGGCGCTTGTGATCGCACCCCCTTCATCTGAAGCGCGGGTTGTGCATCGAGCCGTACCAGTAAGGTTCACTGAAGAGTGCATCTGAACGTTTTCCAAGGGTTGGGTCCTCCTTCGGCGCTTGTGATCGCACCCCTTCATTCTGAGGAGGCGGGTTGTGCATTGAGCCGTACCAGTAAGCTGCACTGAAGAGTGCAACTGAACGTTCTCCAAAGGGGAGGGTCTTGTTGAGTGCGCTTCACTCAGCACTCACTCCAGTACACCACTCACTCAAGCAGGACTCAAGGAAGTTGCACTGTCAGCTCATACTTTGTCTGGGATCGTCAACAACACCTTGTGTGCATCTGAACGTTTGTTGGATTCGTAACAACCTACCCTTCACTTTGAAGGGTAAGGGTATGAAGGGCGCGCTTTGGTGGACAGTGGCTCTCACGCCTCATGAATCGCGATGTTTCTGGGGGGGTACCGGTGTGGATTTCCCCTAGTGAGGGATGAAAGGTGACATGCAACCCTCACCTCACGGTTGATCCAGAACTGTTGCAACACTGTGTGTTAGCACAGTTTCAATGGAATAA
>JAHLMI010000002.1:35000-37500 GCA_019915075.1 Strobilurus stephanocystis | reverse complement strand
TTGAGACAAGGAGGGGGGGGGGAGGGATTGGGGAAGAGGACCATGAGGGCCGGCGGGGGGCCGGGCCCACCGGGGGGGAGAAGGAGAAAGTGGAGTGAGAGATAAAAGAAGCAAAGTAGAGTAGAGTGGTAGTAGCAGAGGGGGTTATCCAATGGCAACGTTGGTTCAGAACATGCATGAATGGGCATTGAACCCAAGTTGAGGGTTGGGACATCTTAAGTTGGACCGTCAATGGATGTGTAAACCCAAGTTTAGGGTTGCGAATGGACAGTCGAGTGAGTCAAGTGAAGTGTTGACTGACACCGTGTTCAGTGTCAAGTTGGTGCAAGTCAAGTGTTACCTTGACTTGGGTTGGCTCAAGTGTTGACTTGCACCGTGTTGAGTGTTGGACAGATCCAGTAAGTGGTGTGTTAGGTCCGTTCAAGTGTTGGCTTACACCGTGTTGAGGAGGGTTACATGGTGTGTTGGGTCGGTCAAGTCAAGTGTAACCTTGTGTCAGGTTGGCTCAAGTGATGACTTACACCGTGTTGAGTGTTAAGTGCTGTGTTAGGTCGGTTCAAGTCAAGTGGTGGTACCTTGACTTAGGTTGGCTCAAGTGTTGACTGTACCGTGTTGAGGCAGTCAAGCGGAGTGGTGAGTGAGTCAAGTGAAGTGTTACATGGTGTTGAGTAGTGTATCAGGTTGGACAAGGTAGGTGGTACCTACTGGCCAGGGCTTACAGCCCTACAAATGTACGGACGCGCTTTGGTGGACAGTGGCTCTCACCTCACGCCTCATGAGATACACTGTTTCTGGGGGGGGTACCGGTGTGGAATTCCTCTAGTGAGGGATGAGGGGTGTGAAAGGTGACATGCAACCTTCACCCCGTGGTTGAACTACAGCTGTTGCGACACTTTGTGAGCACAGAACACACTCTTTGAGTGGTCGAGATAGTCAACGGTTGCTGTGTGGCGTCGAGTCAAGTCAAGTGAACCCTACACATGTACGGGCGCGCTTTGGTGGACAATGGCTCTCACGCCTCATGAATCGCGATGTTTCTCTGGGGTGGTACCGGTGTGGATTTCCCCTAGTGAGGGAGGGATGAAAGGTGACATGCAACCCTCACCTCGCGGTTGATCCAGAACTGTTGCAACACTTTGTTAGCACAGTTTCAATGGAATAACAATGACACTAACACTCTTCACGAGTGGTCGACAGTCAACCGTTGTGGCATAGGCTTGTGTGGCATTGAGTAAGCCTATGAGAGCTCAGTGGTCTTTAGGGATCTTGGCTTTGAAGTGGGGTCGAATGCATGCTCTTGTTCAAGTGAGGTACGCAGGAGGACAAGTGTGAAATAGCTGTGTGCATCGCTGATGTACTTCAGTCTTGAGTAGCATGATACTCCCTCCACCCAATGCATCAGAGTTGAACGTCGTCCCTTTCTGACAAGGGATGGTCTAGTACGCTCGCTCCCTTGAGCAAGGGTGTGTCGACGCCCACCGACAAGTGCTTGAATCCCAAGGGGACAACTGGCTCAAATCGAAGGCAACTGCACGCTCTCAATCGCTGGATTGTTGAGTGTAGAGGAATCTTATGTCGCTAGTAAGGTGACCTGAGCTGTTGTTGACTTTCGAGATGGGTATGTGTCTGGTGGGAGTGGCTTTCTTGAGTCTTGACTTGTGAGTTGGACGAGGGTTGACTGTCGTGCTCTCTCCTTTGGCGCTTGTGATCGCACCCCTTCATCTGAGGGAGCGGTTTGTGCATCGAGCCGTACCAGTAAGCTGCACTGAAGAGTGCAACTGAACGTTTTCCAAGGGTTGGGTCCTCCTTTGGCGCTTGTGATCGCACCCCCTTCATCTGAAGCGCGGTTGTGCATCGAGCCGTACCAGTAAGGTTCACTGAAGAGTGCATCTGAACGTTTTCCAAGGGTTGGGTCCTCCTTCGGCGCTTGTGATCGCACCCTTCATTCTGAGGAGGCGGGTTGTGCATTGAGCCGTACCAGTAAGCTGCACTGAAGAGTGCAACTGAACGTTCTCCAAAGGGGAGGGTCTTGTTGAGTGAGCTTCGCTGCACTCAGCACTCACTCCAGTACACCACTCACTCAAGCAGGACTCAAGGAAGTTGCACTGTCAGCTCATACTTGTCTGGGATCGTCAACAACACCTTGTGTGCATCTGAACGTTTGTTGGATTCGTAACAACACTACCCTTCACTTTGAAGGGTAAGGGTATGAAGGGCGCGCTTTGGTGGACAGTGGCTCTCACGCCTCATGAATCGCGATGTTTCTGGGGGGGTACCGGTGTGGATTTCCCCTAGTGAGGGATGAAAGGTGACATGCAACCCTCACCTCACGGTTGATCCAGAACTGTTGCAACACTGTGTGTTAGCACAGTTTCAATGGAATAACAATGACACTAACGCTCTTCACGAGTGGTCGACAGTCAACCGTTGTGGCATAGGCTTGTGTGGCATCGAGTAAGCCTTTGTGAGCTCAGTGGTCTTTAGGGATCTTGGCTTTGAA
>JAHLMI010000002.1:22500-25000 GCA_019915075.1 Strobilurus stephanocystis | reverse complement strand
AGTAGAGTGGTAGTAGCAGAGGGGGTTATCCAATGGCAACGTTGGTTCAGAACATGCATGAATGGGCATTGAACCCAAGTTGAGGGTTGGGACATCTTAAGTTGGACCGTCAATGGATGTGTAAACCCAAGTTTAGGGTTGCGAATGGACAGTCGAGTGAGTCAAGTGAAGTGTTGACTGACACCGTGTTCAGTGTCAAGTTGGTGCAAGTCAAGTGTTACCTTGACTTGGGTTGGCTCAAGTGTTGACTTGCACCGTGTTGAGTGTTGGACAGATCCAGTAAGTGGTGTGTTAGGTCCGTTCAAGTGTTGGCTTACACCGTGTTGAGGGAGGGTTACATGGTGTGTTGGGTCGGTCAAGTCAAGTGTAACCTTGTGTCAGGTTGGCTCAAGTGATGACTTACACCGTGTTGAGTGTTAAGTGCTGTGTTAGGTCGGTTCAAGTCAAGTGGTGGTACCTTGACTTAGGTTGGCTCAAGTGTTGACTTGTACCGTGTTGAGGCAGTCAAGCGGAGTGGTGAGTGAGTCAAGTGAAGTGTTACATGGTGTTGAGTAGTGTATCAGGTTGGACAAGGTAGGTGGTACCTACTGGCCAGGGCTTACAGCCCTACAAATGTACGGACGCGCTTTGGTGGACAGTGGCTCTCACGCCTCATGAGATACACTGTTTCTGGGGGGGTACCGGTGTGGATTTCCTCTAGTGAGGGATGAGGGGTGTGAAAGGTGACATGCAACCTTCACCCCGTGGTTGAACTACAGCTGTTGCGACACTTTGTGAGCACAGAACACACTCTTTGAGTGGTCGAGATAGTCAACGGTTGCTGTGTGGCGTCGAGTCAAGTCAAGTGAACCCTACACATGTACGGGCGCGCTTTGGTGGACAATGGCTCTCACGCCTCATGAATCGCGATGTTTCTGGGGTGGTACCGGTGTGGATTTCCCCTAGTGAGGGAGGGATGAAAGGTGACATGCAACCCTCACCTCGCGGTTGATCCAGAACTGTTGCAACACTTTGTTAGCACAGTTTCAATGGAATAACAATGACACTAACACTCTTCACGAGTGGTCGACAGTCAACCGTTGTGGCATAGGCTTGTGTGGCATTGAGTAAGCCTATGAGAGCTCAGTGGTCTTTAGGGATCTTGGCTTTGAAGTGGGGTCGAATGCATGCTCTTGTTCAAGTGAGGTACGCAGGAGGGACAAGTGTGAAATAGCTGTGTGCATCGCTGATGTACTTCAGTCTTGAGTAGCATGATACTCCCTCCACCCAATGCATCAGAGTTGAACGTCGTCCCTTTCTGACAAGGGATGGTCTAGTACGCTCGCTTCCCTTGAGCAAGGGTGTGTCGACGCCCACCGACAAGTGCTTGAATCCCAAGGGGACAACTGGCTCAAATCGAAGGCAACTGCACGCTCTCAATCGCTGGATTGTTGAGTGTAGAGGAATCTTATGTCGCTAGTAAGGTGACTGAGCTTGTTGTTGACTTTCGAGATGGGTATGTGTCTGGTGGGAGTGGCTTTCTTGAGTCTTGACTTGTGAGTTGGACGAGGGTTGACTGTCGTGCTCTCTCCTTTGGCGCTTGTGATCGCACCCCTTCATCTGAGGGAGCGGGTTGTGCATCGAGCCGTACCAGTAAGCTGCACTGAAGAGTGCAACTGAACGTTTTCCAAGGGTTGGGTCCTCCTTTGGCGCTTGTGATCGCACCCCCTTCATCTGAAGCGCGGGTTGTGCATCGAGCCGTACCAGTAAGGTTCACTGAAGAGTGCATCTGAACGTTTTCCAAGGGTTGGGTCCTCCTTCGGCGCTTGTGATCGCACCCCTTCATTCTGAGGAGGCGGGTTGTGCATTGAGCCGTACCAGTAAGCTGCACTGAAGAGTGCAACTGAACGTTCTCCAAAGGGGAGGGTCTTGTTGAGTGCGCTTCACTCAGCACTCACTCCAGTACACCACTCACTCAAGCAGGACTCAAGGAAGTTGCACTGTCAGCTCATACTTTGTCTGGGATCGTCAACAACACCTTGTGTGCATCTGAACGTTTGTTGGATTCGTAACAACCTACCCTTCACTTTGAAGGGTAAGGGTATGAAGGGCGCGCTTTGGTGGACAGTGGCTCTCACGCCTCATGAATCGCGATGTTTCTGGGGGGGTACCGGTGTGGATTTCCCCTAGTGAGGGATGAAAGGTGACATGCAACCCTCACCTCACGGTTGATCCAGAACTGTTGCAACACTGTGTGTTAGCACAGTTTCAATGGAATAACAATGACACTAACGCTCTTCACGAGTGGTCGACAGTCAACCGTTGTGGCATAGGCTTGTGTGGCATCGAGTAAGCCTTTGTGAGCTCAGTGGTCTTTAGGGATCTTGGCTTTGAAGTGGGGTCGAATGCATGCTCTTGCTCAAGTGAGGTACGCAGGAGGGACAAGTGTGAAACAGCTGAGTGCATCGTCGATGTACTTCAGTCTTGAGTAGCATGATACTCCCTCCACTCAATGCATCAG
>JAHLMI010000002.1:10000-12500 GCA_019915075.1 Strobilurus stephanocystis | reverse complement strand
CCAAGTTTAGGGTTGCGAATGGACAGTCGAGTGAGTCAAGTGAAGTGTTGACTGACACCGTGTTCAGTGTCAAGTTGGTGCAAGTCAAGTGTTACCTTGACTTGGGTTGGCTCAAGTGTTGACTTGCACCGTGTTGAGTGTTGGACAGATCCAGTAAGTGGTGTGTTAGGTCCGTTCAAGTGTTGGCTTACACCGTGTTGAGGGAGGGTTACATGGTGTGTTGGGTCGGTCAAGTCAAGTGTAACCTTGTGTCAGGTTGGCTCAAGTGATGACTTACACCGTGTTGAGTGTTAAGTGCTGTGTTAGGTCGGTTCAAGTCAAGTGGTGGTACCTTGACTTAGGTTGGCTCAAGTGTTGACTTGTACCGTGTTGAGGCAGTCAAGCGGAGTGGTGAGTGAGTCAAGTGAAGTGTTACATGGTGTTGAGTAGTGTATCAGGTTGGACAAGGTAGGTGGTACCTACTGGCCAGGGCTTACAGCCCTACAAATGTACGGACGCGCTTTGGTGGACAGTGGCTCTCACGCCTCATGAGATACACTGTTTCTGGGGGGGTACCGGTGTGGATTTCCTCTAGTGAGGGATGAGGGGTGTGAAAGGTGACATGCAACCTTCACCCCGTGGTTGAACTACAGCTGTTGCGACACTTTGTGAGCACAGAACACACTCTTTGAGTGGTCGAGATAGTCAACGGTTGCTGTGTGGCGTCGAGTCAAGTCAAGTGAACCCTACACATGTACGGGCGCGCTTTGGTGGACAATGGCTCTCACGCCTCATGAATCGCGATGTTTCTGGGGTGGTACCGGTGTGGATTTCCCCTAGTGAGGGAGGGATGAAAGGTGACATGCAACCCTCACCTCGCGGTTGATCCAGAACTGTTGCAACACTTTGTTAGCACAGTTTCAATGGAATAACAATGACACTAACACTCTTCACGAGTGGTCGACAGTCAACCGTTGTGGCATAGGCTTGTGTGGCATTGAGTAAGCCTATGAGAGCTCAGTGGTCTTTAGGGATCTTGGCTTTGAAGTGGGGTCGAATGCATGCTCTTGTTCAAGTGAGGTACGCAGGAGGGACAAGTGTGAAATAGCTGTGTGCATCGCTGATGTACTTCAGTCTTGAGTAGCATGATACTCCCTCCACCCAATGCATCAGAGTTGAACGTCGTCCCTTTCTGACAAGGGATGGTCTAGTACGCTCGCTTCCCTTGAGCAAGGGTGTGTCGACGCCCACCGACAAGTGCTTGAATCCCAAGGGGACAACTGGCTCAAATCGAAGGCAACTGCACGCTCTCAATCGCTGGATTGTTGAGTGTAGAGGAATCTTATGTCGCTAGTAAGGTGACTGAGCTTGTTGTTGACTTTCGAGATGGGTATGTGTCTGGTGGGAGTGGCTTTCTTGAGTCTTGACTTGTGAGTTGGACGAGGGTTGACTGTCGTGCTCTCTCCTTTGGCGCTTGTGATCGCACCCCTTCATCTGAGGGAGCGGGTTGTGCATCGAGCCGTACCAGTAAGCTGCACTGAAGAGTGCAACTGAACGTTTTCCAAGGGTTGGGTCCTCCTTTGGCGCTTGTGATCGCACCCCCTTCATCTGAAGCGCGGGTTGTGCATCGAGCCGTACCAGTAAGGTTCACTGAAGAGTGCATCTGAACGTTTTCCAAGGGTTGGGTCCTCCTTCGGCGCTTGTGATCGCACCCCTTCATTCTGAGGAGGCGGGTTGTGCATTGAGCCGTACCAGTAAGCTGCACTGAAGAGTGCAACTGAACGTTCTCCAAAGGGGAGGGTCTTGTTGAGTGCGCTTCACTCAGCACTCACTCCAGTACACCACTCACTCAAGCAGGACTCAAGGAAGTTGCACTGTCAGCTCATACTTTGTCTGGGATCGTCAACAACACCTTGTGTGCATCTGAACGTTTGTTGGATTCGTAACAACCTACCCTTCACTTTGAAGGGTAAGGGTATGAAGGGCGCGCTTTGGTGGACAGTGGCTCTCACGCCTCATGAATCGCGATGTTTCTGGGGGGGTACCGGTGTGGATTTCCCCTAGTGAGGGATGAAAGGTGACATGCAACCCTCACCTCACGGTTGATCCAGAACTGTTGCAACACTGTGTGTTAGCACAGTTTCAATGGAATAACAATGACACTAACGCTCTTCACGAGTGGTCGACAGTCAACCGTTGTGGCATAGGCTTGTGTGGCATCGAGTAAGCCTTTGTGAGCTCAGTGGTCTTTAGGGATCTTGGCTTTGAAGTGGGGTCGAATGCATGCTCTTGCTCAAGTGAGGTACGCAGGAGGGACAAGTGTGAAACAGCTGAGTGCATCGTCGATGTACTTCAGTCTTGAGTAGCATGATACTCCCTCCACTCAATGCATCAGAGTTGAACGTCGTCCCTTTCTGACAAGGGATGGTCTAGTACGCTCGCTTCACTTGTGTAAGGGTGTGTCGACGCCCATCGACAAGTGCTTGACTCTCAAGGGGACACTGGCTCGAATTGAAGTATG
>JAHLMI010000001.1:4200000-4369424 GCA_019915075.1 Strobilurus stephanocystis | reverse complement strand
TATAGCGGATGGGAGAACGGACCCGGTGTGCCCTTTGCTATTTCTACAATTCTCGCTGGCATTTAGGGCTGTCGCTGCTGCTGTGTTATCCGTGGAGTGGGGCGCAGAGTATCATAGCAATGGGGTGATTATGGGACCATCGTATGGTATGTCGTCATGGTCATTGTCGATGGTATAGTGCCTGATGTTGCTTGCTAGTCGGGCTGGATGCACCGTGTGGCACATCGCACATCATGAGTGGGTGGGCAAGTGACCAGTACATCTATGGGGTAGGATTCCGGATGCCACACATGCAAATACTAGTCGGTCATTGGGAGTCGGGCAGTGGGTAACAGGTGGGCGGGAGGCGGGTGAGGTAGTACAAAATGTGCCTTGTTTTTCCTACAACCAGAAATATGATTGTGTTCTATATATTCTGGGTGATTTGAGAGCAGTGTCATTTGTTTTGCAAAGGAGGCGGGCTGTTGGGCCACAAACTCATACTGAATAACATGCTGAAGGTCAGGATCCGAAGGTGCACATAACGGTGCTGACGATTTCAGCATGATTTGTGCTGACTATTGCTAATTTGTGCCTAAAGTCACCACGATATATACTGCAGTTCAATACAAGACATGCTGAACCTTTTGCTGAGGTTCAGCACGTTGCGTCGGCACAGTGGGAGATCGCGTGGGAATGGGCCGTCTTCGATTCTGCCGCCTAAATGATTACTCGCGTGTGTGGCCTTGTTCTCGCTCCCTCGAGATCAGCAATCAGCCTCTAACCGAGTATATATAGGCTGAGCTCAAACGAGCATGCTCTCCACCAAGCCTCCATGTCCAAACTCTATGTTCCCCCACGTCTTCATTATCTTGCATTTCGCATCAATGTGCAGGCGACAATGGACTACTACTGCGGTTTGCTAGACGCATCCGCAAAGAGTGATCTCGAACGATTCTCAGTACAGCATTATGTTGGCTATTGCTTCGATGTATGTTACTCTCTTTGTGACAATCGTGATTGATTCTGATGATTCGTTCCAGTTTCTTGACACTCCGAGGCCAGATCGTAAAGTAAACGCAATCAAGATACGGCCGCTGCAGCCCAACCTCACTCAGGCCGACGCTCTCGATGCTTCTCGAGTCGAGCCTCACATGTGTATCCCTGTATCTCCTACGACATGGCATCCCACTGGTCGCATGGCAGCAGAAACCTCTGGCATGATCCCTTACTCTTCTGCCTATCACCCTACATGCTATGACATTGATGCCCTGGTCCCTACACTAGTCCTTGACTATAGCCCGGCGGACGTCATCAGGCTCACTCCTCCAAGCAGTCAATATATCGATGACTGGGTCATGAAGGATAATCCTCAAACTCTGGACTCTCCGCAGTGCGAAGCGTTCATGCCTGTGCTCGAAGTCTCTCCAGACTTGTCTTCTGTCGCTCAATTGACCGATGCCTCGCATCTGTATGAGGAATACGATATCTTGCAACGGTATAGATACCCCTCCGACTGGGGGTGTGCATCTCACATCTTTCTAGGATTGTATCGGATCAACAAATGCGCCAACGACTGCGGGAGGCCAGCTCGAATTCACGCTTCAGGATGCCCAGGGTGGGAGAGGAAACGACCATGAGGCGCTTGGGTCGGCGACTGCGCCATTGTGCCCCTCATGTCCTTCGGACTCTTTCCGCCTAAGACTTCGCTTGTTGATAATGCACCGGTCTACCACAATTCACCTCGCCAGATTGCGGTAACTGCACCTATTCGCTGAAGTTCTGTTTGACTGAACTGGTGGCTAGGAATATAATATGTGTCCCTCTGGTCCATCTCTCTGAGCTGTGTCCTACGATTTCACATTTACATTGGGTAGCTGAAACTGCAGTCGTGGTTTATTTTTACAAGCTATACAAGTGTTTGAAACCAGTCGAATTTGCGTAACGAGCATACAATCCTTCAAGCGGACATAGGCGCGAGTCCCGCAACCTGGGCCTTGATTCTCAGTGCGAGGCGCTTACTCCAAAAACGAACATGAGCGAGGTTACCGCCCATGGCGTAGATTCCCGCTGTTCACGGTAAGTGATCTTCGTAATATGTTATTTGGCAAAGACTTACGATGACCAGTGTTCCTCCAGATTCCTCTGAGTTCTCCTTCCGGGTCGAGACCCCACACTTCGCTCATGCGCTCCGCTTCTGCCCCGAGAATTTTGGTTGCAGTTGTCTTCATGTTCTGCAGTATGACATCAGGCCTCCTCGAATGAAGCTATCATACCTGCCAATGGTGCGTACCTTGTAACCTGTGGCCAGGACAACAATATCCGCATCAATTTCATGATCATCATCAAACACAATTGAATGTTCGGTGAAATGACCTGCGGGACTGTCAGCCGATAGCTCAAGCTCGACATCCACGGGATAGCTCACTGATTTCATGTCCTTGTTTCAACTTGATCTTCTCGTCAATGATCAGTCGGGAAGCACCAACGTCAAGGTCTTCAAAGGTATGCTTTTCAACTCGCTTTTTGACCAAGATACTCGAGCTCACAATATCCTCCGCCACGCATGAAGTACTTCATGAGAAAACCTGCGCCATTAGGACCTAGGCAGGTGCCCAAACTCAATATGTCTTTGAACCCAAACCCATCAAAACACTCACCGAAGTCAAGATTGAACCCCACATTTCGTAGTCCTTCCAAAAGCTCTTTATCTGCTTCAGCGATTTCGTTCGTGACGTATTTGTGCAGAACCTGTGTCGTGAGTTATTTCATGTCGGAAGCAGGAAACAAAGATTGTAACCTCCCACATAGGGACAGGTGTCGAGGAGAAAATAATGTCTGCGTCTTCGGTTCTTGGGCCTCCTTCTCTATACAAACCGCGAAAGAGGATTGAGAGACCATTTTCCGATGACCTAGTGCACTTCAAGGTTAGCTCTTAGAGAGTCATCCGTATCAATGTTGCAGCTCACATGACATAGGTGCTTGACCGCTGAACAAGTGTCACCTCAGCGCCTTGCTCGTAAAAGTCCTGTGCAATACTGGCACAGTCAATTAGTCTGTGTCCCATGACAAGTGAGGAGGATGCCTCACTCGTGCCCGCTGTTACAGCATCCCACAACAACGGCCCTCTTGCCCCTGAAGTCGCCGCCTGTGGTATGTTGGCTTGAGTGACAGACGCGCCTAGTGAACTTTTCCTGTCCGTTGAAGACAGGGATGTATGGCTCTCCACTGTGTCCGGTTGCAACAACGACGAATCTGGGCTTCAGAACGCGTTCGGCCTCATCTGGGCCCGTGATAGTGACTGTCCAAGTATTTGCTTCATTATCGTAAGTGGCAGTCTTGATCGTGCTCTGCATCCAGACATTCAATTCCATAGATTTAGCCTGCATTGTCATATCAGATTGTATCACGCTATCTTCAGAAAAAAGTTTCACATAGGCATCGAACCAGTCAGCCAGTTTGTCTTTCGGCGTGCTATGACCATGTCGATGGTCAGAAAAGACACAAAGTGACAGTCATGTTTGTGTACTCACAAAATTGGCCAGGTATCAGGAAATGGGATGTACGGGAGATGGTCATACCAAACGGGGTCTGAACGGTCTGTTAGGTGAACTTTGAGATTGCCAGGTCGGCTCACCGTGCAAAACAAGGAAGTCATATCTCTGGCGCCAATTGTCACCGATCCTTTCGTTCTTACTACTGGCTGTTAGACAAAGTCAGAGGATCCAGCCGGGACGAACTCGATGATCAAGGTGTCAATAGCCAGCTGGCCCAGTCTCGCAGCAAGAGCCAGTCCAGACTGGCCAGCCCCAATGATAACGACGGTTGGGTCCTTGTTGACGAAGTTGCTCTTCTCAGCTCGGCGGTCCTTCCAGGCCTTTCTTTTTGTATGTTCCCCGTGGTCGACACCAGCAGGACGCGTCTGAATGCCAAAAGTTGTCCCTCAATGCGCCTTCACTGAATACTGGAGTTAAGATACCTTGCCTCCTCGTTCCTCGAAGCCCTTCCACTCTTCGGTTCCTGTGTAGAACGTTCTATCGTGCTCGCCTGAGCCGCTGTCGCCGTTGGACAGAATGCGTGGAGTGTACACTCACTTTGCCTTCCAAACTCCGTCTAATGAATCTTTCATGAGCCTAAACAATCCCCGTCCCCTCGCAATTCTTGTTTCAAATGTGAAGAAACATTGGATCCAAGTGTACTCTGTCCGCGACTCATGAACAAATGAACACCGAGTGAAGATAAAAACTCGCCCTCATTGGCTTTGACGAGTGTGGGTGCCCCTTCGAGGTTGAGGCCACCAAGACCAGCGGACGCGAGGCGGTTACCTTGGTCGAGAAAATCCTTGATTACGGGAGATGTATGCAATGTACGGTTATCGAAGGACAAGCTCAGCAAATCGCGCCAATAGCCATCGGCCAAGAAGTGTGCCACGATCTGGGTGGTGTCTTTGGAGGCTACAGCGTCAACAAAGCTGCGGAACCACCTCTCGGCTAGCTACGATAGTGTCAGCGGAAGAGCGGAGACCATGTCTCACTTGCGGTGCGTACTTGGGTAGAGTAGAGCTCGGTGCGGGAGCCGTCACTGGGATTCCCTTGCTCGGGAAGAACGCAGTCTTCAGTAGAGATGGTCATGGCATATGGTAATGGTCACTAGTCCATATTCATATACGGACGTGCTGCTCTCGTGAACGGGCATCTGATGCATCATGCATCGTGCCTCATCAAGTCATCCTTGAGCTTCTCCTGTTGAGTCCGCTGACCGTTCCCACGTCCGTATCCGCGGAGGAGGGGTATGCAGGGCCACATCTCGCTCAAGTGGATTCGGTACTCCTGGGTATACATGAACACTCTGTGCATGAGGCGCGCCACTCATTACGCTTACCACAATCCTTGTCTTGCCCTCCTTGCTCTTTCTCTTTTCTCCATCGGTGGGATCATGCAAAGTCTATCGTAAGTATTCATCTCCACGGACAACGATGCGGCGACTTTCAATGTATAGCGTCTTTCGAGATGGCGGCGCTGTCGCCTCGCTGTCTTCGAGGGGGAGCTTTCTACCTTGGAACACGAGCTTGTGGCCTCGAATGATACTCTCAGTTTCAGACCCTCTGGGCACTTACTGATCGTAAACCATCGCACCGTATATTGTGACTGAAGTCTTCATGCCTTACACCACTCACGAAACCGGATTTATAGTACGTGCATTTCCGTGCTTTTCGGTCTGAAAGACATTCCCACTGAGTGCGTCGAAATCTAGAAGGGATGTCAGTTTACAACTAGTCCGGACCTGGTAGTTGTATCAAGCACTCACGTTGTCCGTTGTGTAATCTGTAGACCTCTCGTTATGTTGACGGAACTCGGGCATCCCGACGACAGATGCCACCTCGGTGGGGTTGAAAGTCTTCCTGACGTTCAGTCTAAGAAGAGCGTCAGCTTGATCCATCCCAACAGCAAGTATGAGACTCACGTCGCAAGGACCGAGTTCACATAGACTGAGAACATATTGATTCAATGCTTCGTCCCAATGACAGAGAAAACTGCTGCAGCCTACGTTTTCCCACTGCCTGATGGAAGGGCTGCCAGTATGTGTCGTGAGGGAGACCTACGTTCTTTGTTCGGTCAGCATCATACCGGGACCAGAAGAGACGGCGGCGAACAACTTACCAACACGAGGAACATTATCTGGGTGATACTATTTAGGGAAACAAGATTGCTCTCAAGATCTCTTCTCGCGATACTACTGGAAACAGACACTTACGCCGTCAGGACGCCTGAGTCTCATGAATCAATAGGACGCTCAATCAGCAGAGTAAGCCTCGCTCACCTCGGCTTACAGCGTAGAGAATAAGACTGTCAATAATGTGGCCAGTTCTGGGTTGAGAGGTGAGTTGAGGGACTGCGGCAAGCAAATGAGCGACGTACGACCTCATCGCTTCTTGACGTTTGACATGCAGGAAGTAACATAGCGCTACGGTGATGATAATGTCGTTCAAGGCTGCAAATCCCTGAACTAGACCACTTATGATCTGAGGAAACCAATCAGTCGAGGATTCACGGTTCCTTCAGTTCTCGTACCGAAAATTGACGTAAAGAGATTGCTGTTAAGGACGGATTCTGGAAGCTGTTGCACGGATATTAAGTGCTTGAAGGTAGATTGGAGAGAAAACCCTACAGATGGATCGTTGTGACTTCGAGGAGTCGCAAGTCAGACATGTATCATGAACGGTTTCATGGTTCATCGCACCGATTCCAAGGCCTAGACAGATAACACTTCAGTCTGACAGTTCAGAACAGAGGCGCGAAGAACTCACCGAATGCCACGACAGCAAACACGACCTGTATTTTCTTCAGTCAGCAATAAACGTCTTCCACTGGAAGACCGGTACCGACAATGATGGCGACCACGATCGGATTGTAGCTGACTGTGATGTACCGAGGTGAGCCCTCGAGAGTTGCGGTGCAGATGCATCTAGTAGCTCGTACCTTTCCATATGGTACGTGCATAGAACCTGAAGAGTCACTATAAGCAGATACCACTGAATCGTACGCGCTAAACTTACAGCTGAGCTATGAGTGTGATAACTGTCTATTTGAACATGGGTCAATGTGTCTGGTGATCGGGATCCCTTGCCGAACGCACCACTAGCAGTTTCTCAGTCTATTTGTTGCGAGTGTGAAATGGCGTAACGAGATTTTCGTAGGACGTACAATGAAGCTCCTGAGATGAGTAGTTGTCAGAACGAAGCAAACCGTTATGAAAAGAGACATGCCAAGGAATGATGAAGTTTATCGCCAGACTCTCCCCGAAATTCAGGACGAAATAGACATAGAGTGAGTGGGCAACCAGGATGGTCGACAGCGTGTCCAGAGTCCTGCGGTCGTCAATCTCGATGTACTGCTTATTACCCGCCCAACCTACCAGAGAGAAGCGACCTGAGGGCAATGAGTACACGGTGTCGTGTGGCCGCAACGCCACTTACTGTCGTCTTCAAGGTCCAATGATCCTTGGTATAAGCTCTGAAGTACAGGAAGGCTTGTAGCACCGAGATTCCGTACAAACTGAGAACATGCACTATTGAGCCAAACACGTTGAGACGCGCGGACGGTGGGCTCCTACGTTGTTGCGATAGTGAAACCAATGAGACACGTCCCAAAGAGCTCCCGTAGGGAGTGAAGGATAGCAGCAAGCTCTGCAGGAGAGGCCATGACGGTGAAGGTTTTCCTGACCTGCGCTTCGAGGCCTTGAGACTGTACACCGTGACGAGGGAGGAGGAAGTTGGAAGGAACGACGTTCGGTGGTAAGGAAGACGGTTGATGAGTGTTACAGGCAACGCACGTTCACCGACGAATCTACGCCTCGCTTGGGATCAGATGTTCATATGATTGCTCCATGGTACAGTATTGGCCACATCATCGATTCCGGGGTCAAGCGGTATATCAAGGGGGTTGTCTGAACCTGCGCGTCATGTGTCGAGCGCCGGACTCGCAGTGGCAAAGTTCCAGGTGAAAATGTCGACAGACTTGGCGTAGAGTCCGGACTTGAAGAAGTTAATTTTCAGGGCTGTCGGCGCCCAGGAATTGCACAGCATGAATTTTGGCCCGAATGGAGATTGCCGGTGGAGCTGGTGCCTCCAGGCTGAGGCTCCAGCAGCCGTGCGAACGTGTAAGAAACTGCTAATCAGGCCGCGCCTGGCCGCGCCCGAGCATCTGCATGTATGTACTTACCAGAAGTCTAATATGGGATCTTTCACTTGCTTCGCCCCACCATTCCATTCCGGGGCACACGGTCTCACATTTCTCAATTGAAGGCACCGAGTGCAAGACTTCGACTTGGCAAAATCATTCATCGATATCTCGGCCATGCCTTTCCAGTACCGTCTGACTCACCTGCTCGGCCTGCAGACTCTACCGAAGTATGAGAAACCGAACAACCCCAATTTCGAGGCTCTGGAGGCCAGCTACATCGCGTGGATCGATGACGCAGAATTTCTTAGCGCGACACACAAGCAGGTGAGGATGCGGACAGTGACGCGCCCGCCATACTGCCGGGTTGCACGCTCACGCCCTGTGTTTCAGGCATGGAAGAAAGCAGAGCTCGCCTTGCTGATTGCTCGGACATTTCCTGACTCTGATCTAGCCCATCTGCGCGTCTGTCTAGACTGGATGATGATGTTCCTTGTCCTCGAACGTTTGACGTAGGGACCGGGCCGCTTGCATGGAATGTGAAGATCTCATCTTCTCGCAGAGACACTCCTGCTACAAGTGTCGAGTCCAAGAAATGGACTGATATCTTCATGGGGCTTCTGTCAGGACGTGATGACCTCGAAGGACTGGAAGGTCCGGCTCTCGTCATGAAACAGTACGTTTACTCCATCCTCGCCTCCGAATCTGTTGCTCTAATCTGAACTTGGATCTGAAGCCTGGCATCGAAGTTCATGCCAGAGATCCAACCGCCATTCAGGGACGCTTTCATCGCGAGCAACCAAGTCCTAGCCGATGGCATTCATCAGGAAGTTCTAGACAGGGAGTCAGCGGAGCCTGTTACTATCGCTGCATATTCCGAAACTAGAAGAGCATCTGTGGGCATAGCCCCATTCATAGAGCTTGCACGCTGGACTTTCGACATCGACCTTCCAGCAGAGGTCCTCGAACACCCCATCATCGTGGAGATGAAGAACGCGACTCTTGATATGGGTGGACTTGCGAATGTGCGCGTCGCGCTTTGGTTTTCTTGAGACGTGGCTGATCCCGGGGCTTTAGGACCTCTATTCGTACCGGAAGGAGTATCTGGAAGACGGCGCGCTTCACAACTACATCACCGTGTCGATGAAGGACCCAAGCGTTCCTGTCGGCGACGGCGACCATCAAGCGGCAATTACTTACGCGACTGAGGAGTTTTCTCGCATTCTAGCCCGATTTGTCGAGTGTCAAGCGCAGCTGCCTGCGTTGTTCCCTCCCGAGCATCAAGGAAAGCTCAATCGATTCGCGGAGTCCCTGTTAGACCTTGTGGTGGGGAGCATTCAATGGAGTGTCTCGTGTAAACGGTACTCGCTGTTTAAGGATGAGAAGAGCAAATTGGAAGGCATCGTGGTGATAGAATGATACCAGCAGGACATTTCTGTATATTGTATGGATGATGTAAACACAAGGAGAAAGGAGATGCGGACGAGACCAATGGTACTGTCTGATATTCGCTCATCCTGACCAAACAGCGGGACCAGCTGGAGCGGGATGAGTGCTTACACTTGCAAGAAATTCGAATCCACTAACGCGCCTGATATCCAGTGTATCCGCTGGGCAACGAGTAAATGTCTACATCTTCGTCAGCAGAATCAGTAGAGTTACGAGCGAGGAACATACTGATAAGGATTCCTGGGTCGGTCGCCTTATATGCACCTGACCGCGCTCATTCGTGAGACAAGTGACGAGCGAATGGGAATGGAAAAACGTGCCTGGGAAGGCCACTGTGGGGGACGGTTTGCCACTTCCTCCGTTCACGACATTCAGTTGGGCGCAGCCGATGTAGAACTGGGCTCCGCCGGTGGATGAGGCTACATGGAGAGCGATTTGTTCACCTCGAAGGATATATTGTCTGTGTGCCGTGACTTTTCAGAAGCTTGTGAAGCGGACGTGAAAGCCATACCCGCTCGGAAGGCTCTTAGGAATCGTGCACGTAAACTGATTGATATCTGATCGTTCAGCTCAGTGGCGGCCTCGACAAGAGATAGGCAGACTGACTCTCAGAGTCGAAGACAAGTCCGGTGCTGGCGGAGTACGTAGGCGACCATTCCCAGATCTTGAACCAAGTGCTACCGAGCCCGGCGCTTGTAGAGTTGGCAGATGGAGTTGCAGTTGTCATATACGCGGAGAAATACTACGCTGATCATATAAACACCGTGCAGGGTTTGTAGCAGTGTTGGACACTCACGCCGGGATGGCCCATGGTGTTGTCCGCCTTGAAGCCCACCGTGGACCCCGCAGCGACGGTGGCGATTCCGGTTGAGCCGGCAACAGTGTCGTCGAGTTCGTAGCACCGGATGGCGCTGCTAGTGACATCCGTTACCTGTAGAGGCGGGTAAGCCCGAATTATCAAGACAAAGGAGACGTACAGGGCCGTTCGTGTAGTGATTTGCCGTCACACGAACGTACTGCCAGTCGGTGGACGTCGTGCCATTGGCTATGAGATCTGGGAAGGTGTCTATACAAAGGACAAGATTATTGAAAGATACTTTCCAGAAGAAAACACAACACACAGTGTGAAAGCACAGGAGGCAAGATAAGAGCGATAGAGACTAGTACTGAGAGCATCGTAGAGAGCTTGACAACAAAATTCTAGGGATTTGAGACATATAAGAGGGTGCGGAAATTCATAGGACCGAGATATTGACGGTCAACCGTGTTGAGCATCGCGCGTTGAAGGTGTGGTATATGCAAAAAAGCCACCTGATGAGGTTCCATGTACCGAAAAGCAACCGTGGAGTACTATGTGATAGGCCTACGAGGACGCGTTGTGAAAGTGGACTGTCCTCGAGACATCCCGGGCCGTAGAAGTGGACTTCGATTGACTCAAGGTCAAGAAGAACGCAGCGAAGGTGACAAGACAACTCGATGGCGATGTTGTATCTGAGGAATCACATTCATCGGGTAGCTGTTGTATGCCTGACTTGACCGTATTAGAGAGGCTCAAGACAGTAGAGTGATTACTGGGGAGCGAGCCGGCCCTCCTCAGCACAGATAGTACGTCGAAGAAGTCAAGATACTTGGGACACCCAATAGCCAAGCTCCGAGTTGGTAAGACATGGATAGCAGGCAACCAGAGAGGCAGACCAGAAGTGGTTCAGCACTTACTGAAGGTGGCGCAGAGATCGTGGCCTCAAGACCTACCCAGCTCTGAGCTTTCCAGCATAACACGTGCGGCCGAGCCCATGTCATTCTGAATTTTTCAGACCAAGTACGTCTGTGTTTGGCAGGAGCGAGCTCGGACTCGGATAGCGTGCCGGAGAGGAATGAAATGGGACCGGGATAAGCGGAGTCTGAAAAAATTGAACTTACCTCTCTGCGGCAATCAACATCGCGTTGATTGATGCTGAGGAAGATTCTCACCGACAGGTTGGTTTCCTATCACAACATACCCGCCGCCCGCTCCACTCACCACCTTCGTCCACAGCGAGCGGCCCATGTCGCCTCCCAACGCCGGCACCGACGCCATGCCCCCGCGAACTGCGATTGACCCAGCGCTCGACGATGAGCAAGATAGGCGCCGGGAAGACGAGGTATGGACGCCACATCCTTTTCCATCTCACTTGCTTACTTTTTTCGCGCAGCCCAACGCCGGCAGCAGCATGTCGCACCCCTATCCAGTGCACAATGGCAATGTCTATCCTGGCCCATACCCGGTCCAGCAGCACCATGTCAATGGCTACTGGCCAAAACAGTACCCCGATGGCCCCCCCGGCCCTCCTCCTCCCATGTACTACGACCACTACCACGACTACCGCAAGCCGGCGCCTTACCCGCCGCCCCATGCAGGGTCACGGTATTCTCACCATCTCCCGCCCCCGCCGCCTCAGCCAGCGCCCCCACCGCACGACCAGCACTATCCCTCGCAGTACGAGCCCTACTTGCAGATAACCTACACTGAGGACTCGTCTACGAAACTCTCGGACCGTGTCCGACGCCGGTGTTTCAATTGTTATACAACCGACACTTCTACATGGCGAAGGTCAACCCTTACTCCTGGAAAGGTGCTCTGCAATAAATGCGGCCTTTTCGAACGCACGCACAGGCGCCAGCGCCCGGAACACATCGCGCAGGAGAAGGGCAAACGGCCGAGCAATGGTGATGCTAGGCTAGCGCGAGACAGACAAAATGGTCCCATTGACGGCGGGGGTGTACAATTTTCGCCACCCATGCACCCTTTGGCCTCCCAGCAACCCCCTGCGCCGGTGCCCATGATGTCCTATAGTCTTCCGCCGCCACCGCCTCCACAACAACAACAACAAGAGCTCCAAGGCCCCGACCACAGGCGATACACTTTGGAGCCTTACAACGGGCCTACTCTGCCTCCGATGGTAAACCATCGGGAGGAAGACTCCCCGCCGCCGGCAACGACAGCTTCCTCGGCTCGAGACTCGCCGCCAAGGGACTCTCCATCGCAAGCTGCTTCCCCACAATCCCCGGCTCGCAGGGATAGGTCACCTTCGCCAAATGGCTCTCAATAGTCAATGACCCTTGGTACTCAATGACTCTTAGTACTCTATTCCTCTGTTCAGTCGCCATCTGCGCGTACGCAGGTCCCAGACTCGTCTCTGTCAACATCCCCCACGTCTAGGCCCCACACCTGTCTGTACCACCCACCTCGTCCGTTATTCCATTATCCCCTGGATCTAACTATATACCACTTGTGTTTAGATCCGTTTCGTTCTCTATCGCGTGCTTGTAATTCAATCATCGATTATCATCATCACTGTCATTAATAGCCTGTGGCGTGTGATCGTATACAAATGTTCGTGAGCCTCGTGAATAGTATTTGTATTGTACACAAAGTCAATTAAACCGCAACAGTCGTATAGTACAGTAGATATGTATTGTTTTGGGGAAGGATCGGCACCAAAGCGTCAGCACATAGCTTCCCGACCCGCCTTCCGACGTCGACAGGCGCGCTTAGCATAGCGCCACAGATAGATTTCACGAATATGGTCAAGTACCTCCAACAGGACACTGTGGCAACGCTATCTCGGGACTTGGAACGGCTCTTTGGCTTTCTGATGGTGCGGCCGACCGTACCGTTACGCCGCTTGTGATTATCACGAATGATTCTGTCATGTCCGGTGATGAGTGAAGATAGCCACGACCTCGGAAATGACATCGTACCTCATGAGTTCAACCATATCTCGCTGAAGGTCCGCCCCATCGCCCAACTCGTCGAACAGATTTAGGTTTGGGTTAACCTTGACAATCGGTACGAATAAATCGTGACGCCACAAATGGTGGTCAGGGAAGCACTCCATGCGGATGTCATTGAGAGGTGTGGAAAGCCCCAGCGCGACTTCATCCTCTTGGCAGTATCGATCCAAGACCTCTTCGTTTAGAATATAAACGGCTTTGGAGTAGTCGTGCATGACTTTGTTCGCCTGCACAAACACGTCGCCACAAGTCGCGTGGTGGACATCGTTCCACGGGAGAGGCTCAGAAGTTTCCACCGGCGTGCGCATGTCTGGATGGAACGTCTCCGGATGTATTGGGACGTATTTGACACCGAATGAGCGATGCGTGTGAAGCATTCGAAGAAGCAGGATGTTCCCTCCTTCTGGCTCAGGCCAAGCAAGACTGTAAGCCTTCCAGTCCAGTCAGAGTTGGTAGGTGCATTGTAACGCAGGAAATCTTTACTCACCTGCTTACAGAGCCCTGCATAAGACCGCGAAGGGAGGCTGCGCGCCGCTTGGCGAGCGAGATGATCCGTCTCGCCATTGCAGGACAGATCCAGTGTAGCCTCCACATCGATTGTAAATCCGACATAAGAACCAACCGGTGGAACCCATATCTTCAGACCGGGCGACAGACGGACCATGCTAGATTAGGAATCAGGGTATAAGAGGCGCTAGCGAGAGCAGTCCGAGCGGAGGCACTTTATTGAGATCGATTTCATTGTTCCAGAGACCCAGAGGAGAACAACACAGATCAGCACGAGGAGCCCGAGAACAAAAGCAGTGGAATGCAGAACGCCGTTATCATTGAGTCGTGGTTGTTTCAACGGAACAAGATCGTGTGAAAGCCATCAATTACCTATGGACCCACTCCAATGGCAACTGCTTCCTTCAGCTCGCTGGGTGATAATCCTGTTCGTCCTACGCCAGTCCATTATGCCTACACATGTACGATAGCACCCATGTAGTACTCTACTATCAATAAACCTCTAATATTGATTGATTATACGCTCTTTTTAGCTACCTCTGCAGCAATCTTGTCTAACTCCTGCTGAGCTCTCCGTTTTTCCCTCCTCTCTCGTCCACGAGTGACCATAGGTTTGGGTTCAAGCTCCGCGAAGAGAACCTTGCACGTCTGCTCAATCAACCAGCAACCTCCGAAGTCGATCACCATGCTCGCCGTCAGCTTGAACTTGAACTAGAAGAGGGTCAGACGTGGGAAATGGGCGATGTTGTAGAAGGAACATACATGGTCCTCCATCTCTACAAGTTGCAGCCATCGGTTCAGCTCAGGCATAAAATCGGTGGCCCCAGAGAAGGCGACGGCACTCGCTGAAACCAGACCCCACCACAAAGCATTGTTCTCCCGAATTCCTTCACGGAAAGGACGTCCCTGTCAAAGAGATGAGAAACGCCTAGGAAGAAGACAATGATGCCGACCTGGAAGTTGATCGCGAAAGTCGACACTTGTTGCGAAAGACCCAGGAGATAGATAGCCGTGTTCAACAAGCTTGGCTCGAACTTGGCTTCGAGATCAATCGGTCCACGTCTTTGACCCTCATCAGCCATTTAGCTACAGCTATTGGAGGATCACTCACTCCTCGAGTGCATGAGACAGGTCGGTGATGTACACGAGCGTAGCGATGTGCAGCGCAAACTGCAGTAAGATCGAGAGGAGGACGTAGAGGTTGAAGATATTGGCTAGTGGACGTTCACGAGAAAGCTTCTCGACAGGCTACCGTCAAGAATTAACATCTGAGCCCACTGAAAGGCAGTCACTGTGCGCACCTTGGCACGCGAGATGCACAGGAAGCAGACCGACATCAACATGCCGGTCACCGTGACTTGGTAATCGCCAAACTTGATACCATCCAAGTATTGAACACTCAAGCTGTAGGCGGTAATGAGACAGTTGAGTGCCAAAATCTTGTACATTTGAATCGTGGCAACCAATGTGCAACGTCCTTGACGGATGATATGAGCGACTTGGAAAAGAAGAAAAAGTCAGTGTTCGCCACTTCATCAGGCAGGTGGACAAACTTACTAGCTGAGACGTGTGAGAGCTTCGACGTGAATGGCGCAGCACACGACGCGTCACCAAGTTTGATTTGAGGGACCTCGTCTTCGCCTTCCATTTCAGCCAATTTGTCCGTGATGCCTCCGAGATCAAACTACAAGGCCATTAGTACGGAATTCAAGAGTCGATGGCATATTACATACCTTCTCCAGGGGATTCTGGCGACGAGCGACCTGTTGGTTGGCGGCAGCGCGCTGCTGGGCAGCGACGGCCTCAGGGAACAGATGTGCGATAGCAGGAGGAACAGGCGGAGGGGGCTGGTTGAACCTCGCCGAGATACTAAGCTGGCTCTCATACACCTTCTTGATCCTCTCGACTTTCTGATGCTCAGCAATCTTTTGCAAGTCCTCTGGAGTTCCGTCCAGAAGTGCGACACCGACGTGAGCCTGTTTGAGAGCGCCGACATCGTTTGTCCCATCTCCAGCCATGAGGGTGTTGTAGCCGAGTGTCTTGAGAGTCGTGAGAATATATTCCTTCTGCGAGGGTGATACGCGAGCGTAAACCCAAGTGTTCTGAACCAGGTCGTTCCATTGCGGCCTATTCTCGTACTGCCTCATAGCAGCACCAGTAATGCAGATATCGTAGTTGTCAAACAAGGTCAAATCGAGGGGATCGGCAGGGTCGACAGGGATGAACTTGGTCTCGTCCACGGTTCGCCATGCGAGATCTACGATGACGGGATGAGCGAGTTGGAGGCACACTGCTGTGTGCGTGCTTACCACCATCATGAGCCGCGTTCTCCTTCAAGTCCAATATGAGACAATCACGATCGACGATCTCGACGTCGCGTGCAACGTGAACAGCAGTCAGTGGATTGTCACCGGTGATCATGATGCACTAGAAAAATGAGATTTACTACTAAGGTATCGTGTAAAGGAACCAACGTACTCGGTGAGATGAGTCAGCCAGCATCTTGAGAACCTCAACAGCATCTTCCTTCAGAGGGCAATGGAAGACCAAGAATCCAGCGAACGTAAGGCCACTCTCGACCTGTTCACGAGGTATCTTGTTTATCTGTCACAGCTCACATCAATTTCGGCACCATGAGAAACAAGGCAGAATGCACATACCCGGTCGATGGACATAGACTCCATTTCCTTAGATCCGAGAGCAAGCACACGACTTCCATTACGCGTAAACCACTTGTAGGTATCATCATATTGCTCCGGGACCTCAGCGAGCATACCCTTGATCGTCTCCGGCGCGCCCTTGACGGCAGCCAAAGTCTTTCCCGAAGGCAGATGCGAGAGCGTGGACATGCGCTTGAGAGCGGACGAGAATTGGAAGCGGCGACGGATGTTGATCTGTCCCTTGTTAGGTGCAACGGAAGGACTGACGATGTTGCCCTTGCTAAGATTCCAGTCGAGGGCTTCGAGCGTGGTCTTTTCCATGGGGTCACCGACGATCGTTCCATCATCAAGCCTTACCAGCGCGTGAGCAGCAGCAAGGCAATGTATGGTTTCCTTCGAGGTCTCCTTGACGTTGACGAGCTTCCTAGCATCCTGTGGACTGTGTACAAGTTGAGCAAACGTGTCATCTCGTATAGTAGTCGCATGACTTACTCAACGCCGACGATGCCTTCTAAGACTAGGTTTTCGGCTGTGATGGTTCCGGTCTTGTCAAAGCAGCACACATCGATGCGTCCAGCACTTGGGATACGGAAAGGCTCGGTACAGAAGATTGCTACATATCTCACTTAGCATGAGCAGCTCAAGCTAATCGAACAACTCACCATACTTGGATAGCGCAACCAAAGAGGTATTCACAGCGAGTGATAATTCCATTGGTAGCTCAGGGGGTACGACACTGGTGATGATGAGAACACAATCGAGCAGCAATTTGCTCTTCTTCAAATCACGTTCGATACCTAGTATTGGTCAGTTCAAACACGATTTCACGGAGTCTCAGATTGCCGCACCCTTGGTCCATACATACCAACTCGCAGCAATGGCGAAGATGAGAAGGAAGCCGATGAAGAGGAACGATTCCAAGTTGTTGGCGGAGACACGGTCGGTCGAGAAGATCATGGTTCGTACTAGTTGGCCCTGCGAAGTACCGAAGCCCGTTCGCTGGACGATTCCAAGGCATCCGCCATCGGGAGTCTTTATAGGGGACTCCATGAGGGTGCTGGGAGTAGCCTGGAGGACTTTGGTGCCGCTGAAAAGAACGGCGTTCTTGTGGCTACCGTCGATATCGAGTCTCTCCGTTGGCTCGAGCAATTGAATGGATTCCTTCAAGAGGGGAGTAGATTCACCGGAAAGCATGGCCTCGTTCACGATACAGGTTCCATGGACCAGAAGGATATCTGCAGGAACGGTAATCTCGGCCTGGTGGCGGGCAATGGAGACGACGTCGCCAGGCAAAAGTTGATCTGTTTGAACCTCTATCCACTTGCGATCGCGGAAGCATTGAATGGCATAGGGAACTACGGACATGGTCCTGAATTCCGTTAAAGTTCGTACTCGCTGAACAAGTGTTAGGGGGAGTAGGGTTGACTTTAAAGATGTGACATACCTGCCAGACAACGGTACACTCGAACACGACGAGCATGAACAGAGTGAACAGACTGTAATACCAATACTCATCCAGGCACCAAAGGGCGACACAGAAGATCTGGAACACAAAGAACGGCGCGGTTGCGTGTTCGCCAAAAAGTTCAGTGAAGGACGGAATAGGAATGTTGAATTCATTTCCGCCGTAGAGGGACAACAGGGCCTCGAACTTCTTGGAAGACAAGCCGGTCGGTTGGAGCAGCGTCGACAGGACCGGTTGGGTTGAAGAAGGGTATGGAAGGCGTTCGAATGTGAGGGGCGACGTAGCGCAGACAGTGTAAGTATCGCGCTGGTAGCTGAAGATGTAGGTCGACACGTCTTTGGGGTCCTTCTTGATGAGAGGCACGATGTCGCCCTTTCCGCGATGCAGCTCGGGGATGATACGGATGCAGTCGGCCTGGTCGTACGAAGAGACCTGCAGACCGTCGTTGGCACAGTCGCATGCCTACAGCGATAGAGACGCACCTTGTTAGTGGTTATCCATGCCCTCGCGCCTGCGCTCCATTTCGTGACGAGGAAGCTCAGTGCGTGGCCTGCGCCGAGGGTCACGCAAGCCAAGAAGGTCCACTCCTCGCTGACGAGCCATTCATCGTACTTGACGTAGTATGCATAGGCCAGAAGCGGATAGAGCGACAGGAAGGGGACCGCGTAGAGGTGCCGCCAGAAGGGTATGCTCGCATGCAGACTGGCGCCGGCAATCTCGACGGAGTTGACCGCGACGGAAGCCCTGGATGACAAGTCAGAGAAGCGCTTGATAGTCGAATGTATGCGCCTACATCGCGATAGAGTTGTCGTGGTTGGTCGACAGCGGTAGATTAGGACCGCACGACTTGGTGGAACGGTCGGAAAGTGACACGCGGCATTTCTTGGCTCGGCTTCGGGCCGAGGAATCAGCTCGGGTGTTTCCGAGAGTCAGGCGGGAGTCGGCCCTCGGGAGTCGGGCTGGGCGGGATCCCTTTAGGAATGTTGTCAAGTCCCGGCACCCAAGTACTTCTTGAACGGGAGTTGGGAAACATACGTTCTCCTACGCCGTATGCAATTTTTACCGTCATGCCCTTCACTTAAGGACAAGTTCAAAGTTCAAGCTGCAAGCTGCACAGAAGTCAAAACCAATTGAGCCGTAGCTGATTTTTCACTGCATCAGGTCCTTCCTCCCTCCTCGCTTGTTGAAACATGCTGCGATTATAAGACAATTCATTCCTAAGTTACTGATGTCTAGTCGAGAAACAACGCCACCTTGCACAGCCACAACTGGCAAGGTTGCAAGCCACATCACGGCAACGGCCAGAGATCACGTGGGAAACCGTCCTGCGATTACGATCAAATTTTGACCAGGAGACCCCCGCCCTCAAGACTATCGACGATGGCGAGTCCATGCTCCTCCGCCGTCCCGTCGCATGCTGACCTTTGCTCTTCGCGCAGCCGAAACAAATCTCTGACATCAAGGAATTCATCAAAATCACCCAGCGGAAGGATGCCCTGCGTGCGTGTGCCCGCACGCCGTCCAGCCCAGCACTCACCCTCCCACAGAGGCGCGGATAAAAAAGACCGCCCCCAAGGTCGCTGGTGGCAAGACACAGACAAAATTCAAAGTCAGATGTTCGCGGTATCTGTACACGCTGTCGATAGACGACCCGGAGAAGGCTGAGAAGCTCAAGCAGAGCTTACCGCCTGGTGCGTATCCGTGCTCTGCCTGCGCCCCATATCTCTGACTGCGCCCAGGTCTCCAAGTCAAGGAGATCACCGCAACGCCCAAGAAGAAGTAATCGCATCCATCCTTACTTTCGCCTGTTCTCTGGGAGGCGGTGGAATTGGCACGGCGGCGTCTGGGGTGTCGTATTCCGGAGAAGATATATGCAGACGTATTCATGCATCGCCCACTATGTTCACACCCATGCTGCAATCATGATTCACACCCACAAAAACATCAAATATAACGTCCACATGCGCACTATCATACAAACGTTCATACGGCTCTGCCTATATCGCCGTCCATTGGCACATGCGAGAATGCATATCCATTGTTTATCCCAGGTGCTCCCATCGAGTTGTACTCCACCAGAGGCTCGGGCTTACTTACGGGCATCCCCATCACCGTTGCCTTGAAACCATCCTCAACTTCCTTTCTCAACTCTCCCTCCTGCAGCTGTGATATATAGCTTGCGACCATGATGCACGCATCTGTCCAAGCAGTTAGAAGCATCAAGAGCCATATGTATGGACGCCACGTACAGGATAGATACGCCCAGATGACGAGATAGATTGCAGCTGCTGTGCCTTTGTACAAGGCAAGACCATTATTGCAGACGTTCACCGTGAGGGGGTCCGTAGAGCTATCTTCGCACCGCGCAATATCGTCCTGCGTCTTCACGCGGAAAACTGAGAACATCGTTGCAGAGCCAGACGCGATGCTGACACCAAGCAGAAGGGCAAGTGCATACCCATATGCTTTGAGCAGAGATCGCCTATCGAGGATGGCCGTGACCAGGCTGGAAGGTCTTGTAGAGGTACCAATCACCTCAATTGCGATGGTACGTACCCAAAGCTCGCGACAACAGAAATAAGCGTGAACACTAAGGTATGAAAGAACAGTGCAGTACTGTCGAGTGGTGTCAATGGATGGGTGTCTAGAACAATGAGCAAGGCGCCTCAGAACGCGTCAGACCGAGACGCACCGAGCTGAGAAACCTGCAGCCAACCAGTCGCCGAGACTATGATTCCTGCCACTAACCCGAAGAAGGCCAAAACCTGTCGGTGCTTCATCAGTACTGAGTCGATCTCCCAAACCCAAACACTCACAAAGACCCCCAGCCTCACCGGGAGACAGAAGAAGAAGCTGTAGAAACGAAAGCGCATACTTTGAACGAATTGCCAGAACGAAGAGGTAGGGGGAATGGAAACGATAGGCACAGCCCCTTCGGAGTACACGCGACTACCGAGATGCTATATATGCAGACCGAGGATGGTGAACACTGAACAGTGATACCTACGACCACGCTGATTTGTGTCCATGAGGATGCGAGGCATCTGTGATCGTTGATCAGCAATCCCCTAATGTCCGCACCTGGCAGCAAGGTTGCCGGCTCCCCCACCAGCTCACTGGCACCCGTCCAATGTCAGAGAACCCAAACAACGGACAGCGGAGACCCACACATGCACGCGGGACACGTATGTTCAGAGCGCGTTCCATCCAGCCAATAGGATGGAGGCGGTGAATGCGGCGAGCGTTCCCCCGCGAATGATTCGCCGCATAGCAGGCTTCCAATTGCAATGTGAACCCGCATATACGCCGTCGTTGCCTAGCTCGAGATCGTAGCTCTCCGGGTCAATGCGACTTGCCATATCAAGCAGCGCATCCAAGAATTGGCTCCCATCGAGATACGGAAGCGGTAGAAGATTGAATAGGAACAGAGATAGCATCGCCATCTTCATATAGCTGGAAGCAGGAAAATCAGTGGATGATTGTCGTGGCAGGAGACCAGAACTCACCTCTCGAACACGAGGACAAGATCTGGGAGCCAAAGGGGCAGTAGGCTCAACCTTGGTTGTATAGTTCCAACCGCAACTGGGAAGAACGTCAGGGCATGTTCATCCATGTTGAACAGCCAAATACCTTCTCGCCAAACTTCCTCCTTCGAGCCATGCCAAAGAATCACCTCTTCTGCGGCACCTTCTTTCCAATCGGGAAATCTGACCGTTAACCGCAAAAGGTGCGCCACTGCGTCCGGACGGACACATAGCATGTCCCCAGAACACTCGAAATCAGCCTGACATCTCATATTCTTCGCCGGCTGTGTCATCAGAGGTATCGCGTCGACGCAACCCTGCTCGTTACCACTCGTGAAGCACGACAATAAGGACACTGCGACATCCTTGACACAACAGGTTTCTGGGCTATCTATAGGGCAAGAGTTCGTCAAAACACCAAGGCACAGAATCAGGAGCATCCTCACGCATAAAATCCGGCTCCGGAACACACCACCCCATCATGTCCATTGGATTCCGTGGAGTTGTCAAATAGGACGTCCATTCATCGTGAACCTCACCCAGTCGCAAATCATCGACAAAAGTGATGATGGAGCCACGTGGGAGATAGTCACTCAACGTCGTCCCCTGCCACGAACAAGCAATCAATAGATGGTATGCGGTGTACCAAACAGGCTCACGCTTTCGACATTGACCACAACGCGGCCGATGTGCGAAATATCCTGGTATCCAAGCAGAGCCATCGTTCGGTAGCTCAGCTGCAGCCATCCGACAATGATGAGCATGAACCATAAAACAGCATTATGCCATGGACCACCAGCGATGACACGAGCTCGAGAGATAGGAGAGAGCTTAGCCAAATGATTGGCAGGAAAGGCCACGAATGCTGATGGAATGATGAGAGTGAGAGTTGCCCCTACGGATTGGATGGGTATTGACTCCCTGGCACGAACGCGTGAACACTTGAGTAATACAACATGTAAGAATGCGCACAATGTACCACAAATCGCGTGCCCCAGCTCATGGACAACCTGCGAGAAGAATAATGAAGCGATGATTGGAACTACATGGCTGAGTGGCACCGTAACACCAGGAACCTGAAGAAACATGAGAACGCGAGCTGACAGTCTTCAACGTAGGCGTACAATGGCACGAACAAGAGGCTGCCTAACCGCCGCCATATCGAGGCCGTCTTCGAACCCCCTCTTCGCGATGTGCGGAGGCTCCTGGTGCACAAAAGCGTCTGTCATCTGCACAGAAGACCAGCATAAAATCCCGATGGCGACCGTCATTCCAGCAACCCCGAACGCGACTCCGACGTTATAGAGCAGCTTCAATGCTGCACTTTTAGATTTGTTCCGTTGAAGAGCGAGCCTGTTAGCAAGAGCATCGAAGTGATGATTCCAGGCGGTCGTCTCAACCTTCAGATGACACCACTTTACTTGAAAGTGGGCACTTTTGGAGGCGGGCCGGCGCCGGGAGTTGGTCGGAAGCAGAGCAGCATCGGAGTGGTTCACATAACGCGCGACAATGTGAATTGTGCACCAGCAAAGCAGGATCACAATGGTGGGGTAGGCCAACATGCGGAGGGACGCGATTTCAGCGCCGATCATTCGCCATTTTGGGCAACAGCGGGCTCGTAAACTCGACGTAGAGCGTGACATTTTACCACTACAATCGTTGACCTTGGTTCACTCATCTCTGGTTTGAAACTACAATCATCATATTGGGAAGCATACAGGATGAGTGTACAGTGCATCGAAACAAGCAGCAGAAAAGGGCAAGAATCTACATGACGACCCAGTATTGATCACAAGAGTCAAGTTCCACAACCTGAACTCGGCATAACTTTCCCCAATATCCGGACGACTAGGGAGACTGGCATAATCAAAGGCATGCAGCGTCGCTCGTCACTGAAATTTAAAAGACGGGGATGTAGGCAAGGCGTTAGCGATGGCAAACTAATGGGCTCGGCTCCTAGTGACAGACGGCCTAGAAGCGAAAATGAGACTGGTTATTGGGGAGATTCGGGAGCAAGGGAAACGGAAAACCATCCAGATAAGCAATTCTGGTATAGAGCGGGGTTTTCAGACTCTGCTCCACGCCGTCACAGCACTACAAGTCAGTGCAATTCACTATCCGAATACGATGAGCCGAAAAGGGGTCGCTTCCACACAAAAGGTGGGCATCTCATCCTGGACAGATATGAGATCCTGGGGTGTGGTAGACTTTTTGTTCACTTGCCCAACCGTTCCTCCAATACTGTCCCTCGCCGGGTCCATACTCCACGCTGAGAGACTTGATGTACCGGAGTCAATCTGACACCTCCTGCTACAGAAGCCGCCAAGTCCCAAATCCTGCCGCTAGCATTTCAGGTGGTACTTGTCCAGGCGCCTAGATGTAGCTGAGAACCCAGACGGGTTTAGCTGATCTTTGAATCTGACCTGCAACATCAGCGCAGGATTGTACAAGAGGCATGCATATTCCAGAAAGGCGACCGCTTTAGATGCCGTTGCACGCGCCTACTATGACACGGTTTGGTCTGTTTGCAATGATATCCCGGGTTTACTGCAGTCACAGTCTCGACGGCTGCGTTATCCAGTGGGCAGGCGTAGAAAGGTATCCGTTATGTCGAAATTCGAACGACCTGCTCTTCCCTCCCTCGTGTGCGCCAACAAAGGCTCAATTGCCCACCTTGTCATCGCGCCACATATCGAAATCGTGACTGCACAGCTGGACGTCCTGTTTCCCGAGGTGGTGCATGTGACGATTTGACTTGGTCGAGCAAAAGGACAGTCATCGTTTTGCTTGTTTCAACTCCTACAGGACCCCACGATCTGCTCACCGATACAACAACACTCAATACAAGCTCTGGGATGGAACAGAGGCGAGGTGACGCACCATTTGGCGGCTGGAGTTGGCTTCTCGCTTGGATTACTAGCAACAACGGACGGCTGCGAAGAATGGCTCTGGGCACGCGGGATAGGGATACAACGTCCCCTCGCCGACTCTGTCGGAAGGTATGGCCACCAGGGTCTGTCTGATCGCAACGCAGTGAGTGGTCGGTGGTCATCGACGCAGCTGGAGACTTGTCTACATTATGCAATGCCGAATTTGGCCAGTCCGATCCTTCCCCACGCCCACCCTCTGTCTTCCCTGCAGCGAAGCTGGTTGGTTGGCGTAGTCCAGACGTCCTCGTTCGTCGACGACAACGAAAATTCCTGGCTGTAGCCTCAAACATCCGCGGCCTGCGCCTCTCGAGTCGGACGTCAGAGGATGCACCTACTGCTGGACTCCCTGTAGCCTTGCGCGATCGTCTCCAACGCGTTGGTTGGTCAATCAGCAAGTGGTTCCTATGCTCGCTGGGGGAGGACGCCGACGAACGACGTCTGTCACTCAAAACACCATTTCTCCGCCTACTCGCCACTATCGTTGGTCTCGAACAGTGCTGTCGCCCTTGGACAATGGAAGATACTAGCCGATCTACGTCTACCAGCAGGCGAACACTCGAGTGGTATTGTCGCCACACTGCGTTTGGACGGACCTTGTACGCCTCTTCGAGCACTGTGCGCTGCAAAGCCTTCTTTCCGTATGGCAGAGACAGTTCTTTGCAATCATCGTCCCAAGATTAGTTCAAACCTTCAACGACATTGTAGGTCAAACTTGAACCTCAAGGAGACCTAGCACGAGGGTAAGACACTAGAGTATGGTAAGCAGGTGTTTCGTTTCCCAATACGTATCCCGGCCTCGAAGGACTTTGTCTCAACTTTGGCTCTCGCATCTGTCTGTCGGGGCCTGAGGTGTAGGCTATGGATATTGCCTTCGAGCCTGTCGAGGAACGATGGACTCAAGTCGCCATCTCATCTTGCATCTACAGCGGAACGGATGAGAAGGAACATACAATCACCATGTTTTGAGTCTTCCTTCTGGGGTATTGCCGAACCCGGCCATTCGGGGCAAAAACCTTTTGCATATGTCTGCAGTCTATGAGCCTCGACACACGCACGCAGCTGTACCGCTTTCTCTCGATGTCTACTCCCGCGAATCACACTTTGTTTCTGGGTCGTGCGAGCTCAGTCCGGCAACGCTCCCATCTTTCCAATGCCAAAAGTGCGGCTGCGGCAATGTCGTCTACCAAGTTGACCAAACTGACCCGCGAAACGACAGATAGTGTCTATGGAACAGCTGCTTCATCGTTCCTATCCTATGTACGTTTCTCGATTCCGAGCGCACTTCTCTCTTGTTGATGGTCTACAGGCGGGTCCCGAGCAATACGCCACGAACAGCGAGCCACTGATCTATGGGAATCGCAAAGCCAAGTTGCCACAGACTGACGATTACACACGCCATCTGAATCCATTGCATCCTCCTGCACCGTCCTCGTTGTGCCACAAAACGTCCAGCTTGGAGCAGTGGGACAAAATCGGGAACTCGCAGCCAGCACACCAGTCCAACAGCAGCATCTCTTCTCCGAGGGCCACACAGGCGCCAAGCACTGGCGCAAACAACGTTGACTTGATCCTCCAGTCGCGCGATTTGGTCTCTTTCCTCGTCCACCAAAAGATCCTCCTCGATGCCTCGACCAACAGCTTTGGCAATTTACTACCACCCAGCCGTATTTCCAGCTCTTCATTACCTCTCATCTCCGTCGACGATCATTCCGTCATCGTGTATCTCATCGTTGATGCGCTATATGCGTCCGCCATGCCCGACCGCTTCATTCACCCTGAAAATGTTGACTGGGACTCAAAGGTTACTATACACGCACTCTCTAAAGCCGTCAGACGCTTCCCTGCGTACGGCCTGGGTATGGCCATTGCTGTCCACACTTCAAGCGCTCTGTATAGGCGTTTCCGCGAAGAGATACCCAACTCTCCCATGAGCCTCTTTGGGCTCGCTGCGCGTCATGAGCTCGAAGACCTTGCTGTGCTCTCTTCCAGCCATCTTCTTGCGCCTGACATTATCAAGGTGTCAAAGGACAAGCGAGAATATATAGGCAAGAGGTACTACGACCGCCTGCTCGCCCTGCACGCAAACCGTCTAAAATCTCTCGAGGACATCCTCGAACGACCACCCGATACACACGAGGCCAACTTTTTCTGCACGGAGGAAAAGCAGAGCATGATGATCAAACGATGGGAGGAAAGTGCCGTGCTTGTACTAGGAGAAAAGTCACCTCGTTAGTTTGCCCCGTCGTTCTCAATTTTTTTCTGATTTTGACAGCCACTCAGATTTCTCTCCTTTTTTAATCGTCAGCCTTATGGAAAAATATTCCGGCAGCGTCAGGATTCCCTGCCCCGCGTGCTCGAGCAACTTTAGCCGCAGGCTCTCAGAAGTAGCTGAACAGTGGTCCAATGTAAAAGTACGTCAACCCAGTCCTTTCCTACACTCCAGCTAAGTCAACTCCTAGTGTACGATCTAATGGCCATCGAGTTCTTAGACCAAAGATATACCACTGTTGAATGTAGTCCGTGCTAGTGTACCCTTTTTGTCCATTGTGTTATCGTGTCTGTTGTCGTCTTGTTGTCGTCTTGATGAATTGAATTTAATGCTAGTGTCTGAAGCATCTTGTTGAATCCTATCAGTATGACGGCGTGTTTGCTGTATGGCCTCCAAATTCTGCTCTTCGGTTGTCATGTACATGCGCATTGGCTGGTGCACATTCGACACTGTGCACCAATCTGGCGCCAATGTGGCCTGGAATCATCGAGTCTTGCTCATTGTGAGAACGCTTGGTTTCTAGGCTAGCCACAGGCTAGCTCCAATGCTCGCGGGGCCGTTGATTGCCCCTGTGACCTTCCCGGATGCGGCCATCACTGGCATCAGTCCGGCATTCCTTGCTGTAGGGGTCCGTGCTGGGTCCGTGAGTGCTGTTCCTTTTCTTGCTTAGTCTCCCAGACCAATTTCTACGGCGATGAAGAAACGACGTTGTCCTCGAGTACGCAATGAGGGCAGGGATATGGCACTCTACACGCCGAAATTCGGCTCGATGACCCAGCCCCTACTCCAGACCTTCCTTGGATCGTACTTGGCCTTCAGCACTCTCAGTCTCGCTAGACTGGACCCATAAATCTCTTCTACGCTCTCGTACTCCGGGCCTAAACCAAGATTCGGCGGTATTGTAAACTTATAGCCCGTCCTCTCCTCGCTGCATCTGGAGATGTGTTGGGTCTGCTACCGTATCCAGTGACGCGTCGGTTCGTCGTCTTTGGGATCGCTGTGCCGTCCTGTGATGAACATGTACAAGTGCGGCTGCCTCGAAGAGAAGGCCGTTTCGTCTCTCTCTCTCTGTGCAACCCCAGTCGGGAGATCAAGCTCCCAGAAAATCATCATAATTTTCCTTTCGACGTTCTCTGTAAATCGAATCCAGTCGTTACAGACTCTTGTAACAACGTCATCCCACAAGCCGCCGAACAGAACCCCTCCGGTAACTTGGCGAGGCGGAACATCCGAGAGGAACTGGTCCGATCCGTGCGAAGCGACGTTGATTGTGGGTGCGAAACGTGTTTGGGAAAACAGTGGTGTCACCTCTGTCTGGAATGGGGCCAACACCGCCTGGGCAGCCTCTGGCTGGCCTTGGATGAAAGGGAAGATGAACAAAGTTGGCTGGAAGCTAGGCGGCGGGCGGTTAAATGCAAATATGAGCTTGGACTTCCCAGTTTGCGCTTTCAGGTATGACTGGAGCACCGGCAGAAGATCAGGTAGCTTTGAAGCCGGGTAGCTCAAAGCCCCCACAAGTACCGGCCCCGGAGCGGGGTGAGTCTTGTACACAAATTCTGCGATGATCCCGAACTGATTGTTGCCGCCTGTAGGAATTGAAGTCGCGGCAATATGCACGCTCTGTGTACTCACCGCGAATGGCCCAGAAGAGATCAGGCTCTGCGTATTTGTCCGTTCTGATGATGCGTCCATCAGCGAGCACCACTGTCGCACCGACAACATTGTCCAGTGCAAGTCCCAACTCGCCGGTCAGGTGGGAATACCCGCTAGCCGTACTTGATCCTCCTACACCGACAAGCCAAACAGCAGCACCCACAACCGCCAACTCGAAAGCCTCCAATGCTGAATACACGTCTCCCCATAGAGCGCCCCCACCCACGGCTACAGTCTTCTTGTTCTCTGATACTCGCACGTGGTTGATCTTCGAGAGGTCAATGACAACGCCATTTTCGATGGACGCGACGGCGGAAGTGCTACATCCCCCACCTTTGACTGCAACAGGAATAGGCGGCTTGGCATTCTGGGTGTATAGGACGACAAGGGAAATGTCATTGACGCTGGTAGGGAAGACGATCGCTTCGGGCACTAGGACGGCGGCATCGGAATAGCGCTTGTTAGCATCGTCGAATGCCGGGTAGTCGCCTCTGGCGAGGACTCTTCCCCTAAAACCTAGTTTCTTGATATCTGTATCCATGATGAGGGTGATGATACACGATTGTCGCACAGGTTTCTCTTCACAATCATGACTCTTATATGCTTCTCTATCCATATGGCTGTTTCGATTGGTCAGCTCACTGCTCAGCTGGCCTCGTCGCCTCGAATAATATCCCGCTTCTGAATATGTGTGGTCGTTGTCTGAAAGATCAAGAATTCGAAGGTCCGAACCAAGCCGGGAACGTCTATCATTGGTCCGCCACCATCCTTCGTCTTGTGGTGCATCAGATAATTGATATTCTCTGACAGGTAGGCGCTCCTTCTTGGACTCGCTCGCATACTTACCGACTTCTTGGTTGCAGCCAACGCTCATGATCATCACGGAGTATACCCTGACCATACTACTTCATCACTCTAGTTGCTCGTGTATGTTCGTACACGGAACCTGTTCACACCAGATTGGGACTTGGGATACACGCCATCATGATGCCCTGGTTGAGAGATCATAAATTCTCCCAACTGTGTGTATGCGCTTCATCCTGAAGAATGGGAATCTCCATCGACGTAGCAGAACTTGGCGGCCTCGTTGGCGAAGGCATACTCTATGGTAAACAGAGTCATAGCGGTCTAATAACATGTACTTATCTCTCTTTCAGGCATCTTTTTGTCGCTTTTGACGTTCGCCGCTTTCTCCCTCATGCGGCGGCGCAACTCCCTGAGACTGAATCCTATCATGTTGACGGCGGGGTTCCTCATGTTTTGTCTTGCCACGGCTAGAATAGCAGTGGATAGTCGCAACATATTCATTGCCTTCATTGGCCATGACAGTAGAGAAGGAAGGATTGCTTTCCTCGCGGACGTGTCTACACGCATGTTTGCCACCAAGCATTCCATTCTCATCTCCATGATGCTTGTGGGTGATTCCTTGGTTGTAAGTAAGCAAGCCTTTGTTGCGCTGGGCTAGAGACTGATATGCGATGTCCCCACTAGACTTACCGATGCTTCGTTGTTTGGGGCAACAGTGTCCTGATCATCGTTTTTCCTCTGGCCTTGTCTTTAGCGAGTGCAGGTAAGAACTTACTTTGCATATTTCCGCCGTCCTTCAATTCACTGTGCAGCGTGTGGCTTTCAAGTGATCTGGGCCGTTCGACATCTCGAAAGTACCTCGGTTGCGGCTCAACGCAAGTGGTTAATTGCCTTGTTTACTCTTAGTCTCGGTGCAAATGCCGTGGCCACCTGTAAGTTTGCACCTGACGACGGGACGCTGCTCAATGATGACTTCTCGGCAGCTCTCCTTGCATTTCGTATATGGCAGGTTGAGCGTCAATGTCGTCAAGTCGTGCAACTGGGTTCGACGAGTCTGGTCTCTGTACTGAGATTGGTCCTGGAAAGTGGCGCCTTGAACGCGGCTTATTTACTCGCGTACGTGATAACGCTCGTGTCTGGCAGTGAAGGTCTGGAGAGTATGTCCGAACTTGTAAGTCTCCCCACGTCACTACTTTACGCTTTCTGTGACATGGGAGTCAGGCCACTCCTTTGATAGGTATCATCTTCAGTATGGTGATCATTGGTGTTGGTTTGAATGCTTCTCGCGAAACTGCTTGGACGACAAAGCCGCTCGGAAGTCTTCATTTCGGACAGCCCAAAACAGTCCTTGGCCTCAGTGAAAGGAGCAACGATCTTGATGTTGTGCACAGTCGATTCAATGGCGTGGACAGTGTATGGAATCAGTATAACGATCCCGAAGTAGAAAGCCAGGCAACGAAGGCTCCTGATACATAGGTACTCGTCTCCATGTCACATCTTGCGCGGCTATGTTGATGTACAGGTTGTGATTGTTAAGCGTCCGAAGTAACGGAGTACACATCTTCTGAGCAGGAGGAATATAAAGAGAGTCTAGGTGGTGAACATGCGGCGAGTGTCTCACAGATCAGTCACATTTAGTCCAGCAGAGCTACAATTTTTGGTGGGTTACACATACACTTGAGTTCAGCCTTCATATGTACATTCCTCCTTCGCCTATGTCGCCCCGACGTGCCGCCGCCATAGGCTTGTGCAGATGTGATCTTTTCTCATCACTCCAAGGGTGCACATTCGTTTGACCATTGATGAGGAAGAGCCAATGGTGTATCTCCCTCATGGTCTGCTCCGGCCAATCGGAAGGATCCTCTGATGGTGGACGCGATGGCTCCAATTTCTTCGGTAACGGAGGAGGTATTCGCGCTAGCGGAAGTGAGAGGAGAGTGGCGGACTTCTTGTCAACGGTGAAGTTCGCGAGGAGAGAGGCTGACGTCGAGCTTATGAGGTTTGGCGGCTCGAATTTCTCAGCATGAGAAGACTATGAGTTGTGTTGGATGAGTTAAATGCTCGTTGCGGTGAGGCTTACTATTTCGTCTGGAACCTTGCCCGTGGACAGATACCGCACCGGGGCACAGTAGAATGAGACGGGCTCTGGTGAAGTATAGATTGGGACGGGGTACACGTCAAGAAGAGCGATGCTGTTCTCGATCAGGCTGGAGTCAAGAGACAAAGTTCAATATGGGAGCACCTGGATGGAAGCAATTCGGATATGATTGTCTTTGTATAGGAATCCATGGCCCATATTGGTAGACGCGTTGTGACTTCGGAGACGAGAATCGTGGATTTCGACCATTCCGGGGTAAACAAAAGGCCCACCTACAACTCATGAACTACTTTTGCAAGCGCGATTGCAGAGGAAGGTGGACACACTGCAATCTTGTTCACGTAGATGCCCGCAGCCTGTTCGCCTAGATGGGCACCGCGAGCCCAGAACGTAGCAGCATTGCCGGAGGCAATGACCAGAGAGCGAGACTTAGGGATGTGGCCCTTCATCTCAATCTCAATGGGCTCTGACGCGGATGCTTGCGACGATGGCTGAAGTGGATTATACTCGTCCTCCTCGTCGGATTCGACGGCGTAGCGCGGCGGCACGGAATCTTCAAGTGGGTCAACGTCCTGGGTAGCACCTGGGCTCAAAGGAGGCAGCAGATGAGGGCAAAGTCAACGCACCATGTTGGTCAAGAGCAAGCAGTGACGCGATTGGTGATCAGACACGGTTTGGTGATCAAACACTTCCGTTTCGAGTAATTCACGGCTCTGTTACCGCCCACTACCACTCTTCACTCTCTACGCCATGGTACGCTCGATCACCCTTCGATGCGCTTACTCTGACCGAACTGTGACAGAGCGACAACGCAGGTCAGCGATTGTGTCCAATGACGGCTTATTATCTGGTGCTCAACAGCCTCCACGACAGAATACAAAGAGGCCTTTGCGCTCTTCGACAAGCGGGGAACCGGCGCTGTGCCCCGAGAGACTCTCGGAGATCTTCTGCGGGCGCTAGGGCAGAATCCAACACAGTCCGAAGTCGCGGACATCGTCGCATCAGCACCGAGAGATGGTGCGCAACTAGCGCCCTTCTGTCTTCGTTACTTCTGACATCGGCGCGTGCAGTGGACTACAAAACCTTCCTCACGATCCTGAACCGACCAGACGGATTCAAGCCTGCTGGAACGCCGGGTGCGCTGCTATTTGCACCTGCCGATGCATACTCACTGATCGTCGCTGGCTACAGAGGAGTTTATCCGCGGTTTCCAAGTGTTTGACAAGGAGCACAACGGCTTCATTGGCGCTGGTGAGCTGCGCTATGTTCTGACACAGCTGGGAGAGAAGATGTCCGATGAGGAGGTCGACGAGTTGCTCAAGGGCGTGCAGATTGGGCCGTACGTTACCTTTCATTCGACATCCCATTCATTGCTTAATCTCCTCGCAGTGATGGAAACGTTAACTACGAGTCATTTGTGCGCACCATCCTCAGTCAGTGATAACCGATCGTCTCTCTTGTTCACGACATATCCACGACTTTCCAAATTATACTTCTGTGTGTCCAAGCCTGCAAACTGCCCCTGACGCCATCGCGACCACTAAGTTGACGCTCTTGGGGTCTCTGCAGTTTCAGCCGTAGTATTGCAGGTGACGAAGATCACTGACCCAGCTCGAAGGACCAGTCCCTACAACTTGTATACACGAATGGAAGGATCTTCCCTACTGTGTCACCTACAGAAGACTTCCAGGCGGCAGGCGGCCGAGTGACATCAAGAAACTCTTTCTGCCTTGATCTTGGACATTCGTGACATGTGCCTCTTGTGGTGCGAGTCTAAGCAGGATTGGTTTGGCAATCGTCCGCGCGTAGCTTGGATCAACCTAGAGATCCAGTCGCAACGGTGCAGATTTGCTTATTGTCCGGATTGCTACCGAGGCTGCTTCAAACAGACAATGGCATACGACAACGATGGTGTACGTTGAAGGGAACAGAAATCATTGAGGCAAAGCGAAGAGGTCCTATCTGCAGTAATGACAGATATTGCGATGCTGTAAGTCGATCTCGGAATTCTTTTGCTAAGAGAGTCTTGACCGTTGGCGAAGAGCGGATGGCGCCGCATTTTGTTGGTCCTTGAATGAATGTATAGAGCAAGTTCTGACAGTTTTTGTACAGAGCTAGTTGATTGCACTTGCTATCTCTGCAAAATCGTACTCTGGGATCGGTGGGTCCGCATAGAACTCCTTCGCTCCTTCTTCAAGTGTGACGACTGGCACATCCGGGTACAGCTCCCTGGCACTCAACGCGCCTCTGGACAGTGCTTTCTCCAGCGTGTTGTCTCCGAAGATATACACACTTCGGGCGTACTGACCAGTGATCCGCTTGATCACATCGGTACCATTTGCCAGTCCCTCTATTATCTCGTTCGGAATCTGCAATAACATGTCAGCGCTCATCCTATCACATCACCTAGGATCATACCCTCGGATAGTCAGAAAAGTCCTCTCCGCTGATTTTCTCGGCCACTGCCCAAATTTCGTCGATATCGGCTTCTCCGTCGGACGTGACGACGATTCGGTTGAGGGTCCTTGGGTCGGTTATGATGCGTTTGACAAACAAGGCTATTGTTTTGAGGGCTGTATAGAGGGATTTTGTACGGCGGTCTCCGACATAGCTCTTGGGTGTGAGCAGCGTCTCGGGTGTGGCGTGAGGATACGGGAACATGACCTGCAGCCACCATCCCACTTCGATAAAGGTATATGGAAGCCCGAGTTCTTTGATATACTCGCGAACACTGAGTTTCTTGTATGGGAGTGAGAATGTAAAATCCGTGACGAGCAGTTTTGGAGCACTTACAGTGTCGTGCATATCCATGACACCTGGCGGAGCGGTCGGTCCAAAATCAGAAGGAATGACACGCCCGACGCCAACATTCTTTGCCGCGAGCATCAAAGGCTTCTGGTCAAACATAGCGAGGACCAGCGAGATTAAGATGTCGACCCCTTGAAGTACCGCCTCGAGCCTGTCTGGGGTCTCCCCAATATCACCAATGCGGAGTTCAGCACCAGCGGTTATCAATTCTTGAACAACAGGCTTGTCGACCGACTTGGCGCGGACGAGGATCGCGACTCGCTGGATACAGAAACATTCTGCTGTTAATCAGGGCAAACACTGAATGATGGTGCGTACGAAATTGCCATCTTCCAGTAGTGTTTTCGTAACGACGCGGCCAGTGCCGCCCGAGGCACCGACGACGAGTACTAGAGGCTTGCTAGACATGGCTTGGAGGATGTGCTAATGACCTGAGATGATATTTCGATTTCTTTTAAACAACTGACAGACCGTTATCAATATGAGTGATTGGCCTGACATTGGTGGTAGTAATACCCGCGATCGGGAATCGGGAATTACAAAGTCTGGGAATCGGGAATTGGAGTGCTAAGTCTTGTCTGTAGGTTGGAAAGACATGTGGGATGATATCAATCGTGCAAGCAAAGCAGCCTTTAAGCCCGAGCAATTGAAGACATAGGCATTGTCATGCATGCCCTTCTCAATTGATGCTGAGCAGTACCGACTCGAGCGGCGAATGGTGTGGCGGTCATGATTGTCACCGGCCCGAGTACCGCGCTTCCAAATTTGGAATAGGGTCAGACGTGTTCCTCTTGCGTTCCTCTTGTGTTCCTCTCTGACTTCCACCCAATTGTATGTCAACTCTACTGTTTTCCACCTTCACCTCGGAATTTAAACCGACTCGACGATGTCATTAAACTATGCCGATTGACCTTGCACCTCACACCCTCCTTGGTCACTAGTCTACATGCGCGGTCCCTACTCTTTGCTGTGCCATGATAAAGTTGCGGTGAGCAGAGTCATCTTAGACTTTTTTGGGCGAGAGGGGAGCGGATCCATTTACCAAGCATGATGTGGATGGCGCAATCGTCGGTTTACCAGTCCTCCTTCGTCAAGCGCTTATGCTCCGCACGGCTTCCGGGGTTTCCGAGGATGGAGAGCCTGAGCATGATACTCATACCATACCAGGCGTGACTAGTATGGACCCCGTATAGTCCCCGACCCGACCCGAGCGCTTTTCCTTGCACAGCGAATGGAACACTAAAGCGAGCCGAGTAGAACGGTGTCATCTGTTCTGCACGACGTCTGAGCTCTGTGTTTCGACCTGCGACACAGCAACGACAAAAACTGTCTTGTGGGAGATAGAGTTGCTAGAAGAGAAGGGCTCCAATGCTTCTGCTGCACAATGCTAATTTCGCTTCGGAAGGAAGTTCAGACCTTCAAGGACCAGTTGCCAATTGATGTCCTTCTTCTGCTTTTGTCGGCCTCTGTCCAAGTGAGCTTTCAGACTATCTGAATCATCCTATCATTTGTCCTACTTTGTGATAGTACTGTATGTTGTGGCTTCATTCGCCGGCATAGCCTAACAATGTTGGCTTTGTACATAGACTCCGAATCTTTGATGCACGAGGAACAGGTAATGGTCATGTTGTTGACTACAGCAACTCCGCGGGAGTCAACGCGCTTCCTCCTCTTCCGAGAGCATGCCTGACTCGCCATGGATGAATGGATGTGAACAGCGCAATTCTTGATCTCAGACTCATAACCTTCAGTTCGCGCCCTGTGGGGGACCTCGATCAAAATTCATCTGACGTTCCATCTCCTTCGTTATCGGTTGTCATGCGACAGATGCGTCTTCAACGAACTGAGTCTACCATCCCGACCGCGATTCGTCGATATCCACCAGCTGTAGTCGCCCATGGCCGCGGTTGTCGTAGGCGTTGGCCTTCATTCGCGCATATGGGATAGCTTTCTATTCACAGAGCCTTTGCCTTAGATGCAAACCGTAAGCTTACCTGCGGCGCACCACCCCCTCAAAGAAGGTGAATGCTGGAATGGCTGGTTGGCGGTTACGGGTCAGCTTCGCGCTTTCTCATGCACTGCGACCAGCCCGTATCCGCTCGAACAGGTTGGAGCTGTTGAGAGTTTCACCTCAAGTGATGGACCACGCTTGCCGCAAATCATCGCAGAATCGTGTTTCAAGGTGCGAGACCGTCTTGTCTGTCTGAGATCATAATTGATTACTTGAGAAGATGTATCCCCCAATACCCTCTAGCGCAGACTCTTCTATTCGAAGAAGACTCGCTCCCCGACTTGCCACGTTCCAAAGCATCGTGTTCTAGGTACATTTCCAGTCGACTTCCATCGGTATCCCCCGGCTGACGAAGGAGCGTAAAAGATCTCTCCTATCGAAGTAGACTGATTCCTATATAGAACCCGGCATTAGCGGATGCAAAGCGGTTCTGGCACGTAGAACGACCGGGCTGAACGCGTCCGTGCCTATATATCGTGCTTAGAGTAAACATGCAATTGCCCTATTCCCCTCGACGCCATGGCTATCGAACTGACCCGTTTCGATACTGAAATGACTCAGTACGGAGCCGACAACAAACAGCGAGGCGATGGCGAGAAGGCCAACAGCGACGCTGGCCACGACAGCATTGACACCCACGTCGACTCCCATTACCGCTCGTCTAAGGGGCATTTCTCCAATGCCTCCGTCGACAGCGTCATGACAATTGCACCCACGCCGCCGCCTCCACGACACGTCTTCCCCGATGGCGGTTACAAAGCCTATATGACTGTCCTGGGCGCTGCGTTTGCACTCTTCAGCGGCTTTGGACAGATGAACGCATTCGGCACTTTTCAGACATATTACGAAGAGCATCACTTGTCGCATCTCTCGCCTGCCACCATCTCGTGGATCGGTTCTCTGCAGCTCTGGGTTTTCTTCTTCTCGGTACGCTTGATTAATCAGGTCGATCAGACAGTAAAACTGAGCTCGACGTCGCGATTACAGGGGGGCCCTATAGGCATCGCCTTCGACAAATACGGTCCGCGGGTATTGCTACTTGCTGGCACTTTCTGCTACATTCTGAGCATAATGCTCACGAGCATATCAACGCAGTATTACCAATTGATTCTGGCACAGGGAGTCTTATTTGGCTTGGGTGTCGGCTTACTGTACGTTCTCGCTGATGGTGATTGACGTTCAGACGTGTCTCTGATCGTGTTCTCCAGCTTCTATCCGGCATTATCGAGCGTGTCGACGTACTTTCTCAAGTATCGAGCCACTGCTCTTGGGATAGCGGCGGCAGGCTCTGGCTTAGGTGTGCATGCTTCCATTTCTCCACGGCGGCGATTGATTGGTATGTAGGAGGTGTCACGTACTCCTTGATGCTCGAAGCTCTCTTCAAGAAAGTTGACTTCGGGTGGGCAGTTCGCATTTCCGGAATTGTCAGCGCCGTGGGGTGCGGCATCGCTGTATGCACAATCTCTGCGCTCACTCCCCGACCTGGACCAAAGGGGCAAAGCGAATTCAGCATCATCAGGACCTTCAAAGACTTAAGGTTCAGCCTTCTTCTATTTGGCAGCTGCTTAGTTGCGCTTGGTGAGCGCAGTTCCGAGCCGTCATGGTGACCCTTCCTGAACCAGCACAGGCCTCTTCATCCCTCTGTTTTACATCGACGCGTACACGACGTCTTTGAACCTTTCAAACGCGAAACTCGTCCTCGCTATGATGAACATGGGGGGCGTTGTTGGACGCATCTTACCCGCGATTCTTTCCGACAGGGTCGGCAGGTTCAACATCTTGGTTCCAAGCGCACTGATCTCCGGGGTGCTTACCCTCGCATTGTGGACTCCAGCACGCACTCTTCCTATGGTCATGGTCTATGCGATACTCTATGGAGGCGCGTCAGGCGCCTTCATATCCGTTATAACGCCCTGTGTAGCTCAGATCAGTGAAGTTAGGGAGATTGGAAGAAGAATCGGTTTGCTGTACAGCATCATATCCTTCCCGTGAGTCTGACTTCAACCTTTGGGAATGGGAGTCTGGAAATCCAGCTGACACCCACTGGCTGCGAGCTGACACCCATTGGCTTTGTGTTTCAGCACTAGTGCTAACTTCTTGGCTCTCATAGTGCTCTAATCTGCGGTCCCACTGGCGGTGCTTTGCTGGTTTTGGATAGAGGATATACTGGTATGATTGTGTTTTCCGGTACGACGGTCATACTGGGTTCTCTCGTGATCTTTGGCGCAAAGCTGAAAGTAGACTCCCGGGTACTAGCCAAGGTCTGAAAAGAGGTATGATAGGACGGATTGAGAGGGACGTTGAGAGGAGAAACAAACCACGCACGCTATGTTATTATATCCACGACCATCTTCTTGTTTTACGACTATCACTCCAAACATATGTATTTCTAGCCACTAATCATCTCGTCTGGTGCGAGATTGTTTGCATCGTGCGCATACCACGACAGACAGAAGGACCCCTGATAATCCCTACAAGAGGTTAGAATCAGTATGCGGACAAATTCACCCCGGCCCGCAAAAGTTTTCACGGTTTTTGGCCTATTTTCGGCAAACGACTCAGGCCGCTCCGATGAATTTTGATCAGAAACATCTTCCAGATTTGGCGAAGATTTGTCCGCATTTTGATCCCTTGGAGATCACGAACGAAGGTCAGCGCCACGACCCACGAGCAGCGAGGGTTCCCATCACGACAGAAGCGATACCGACCGCCGCTGATCGCGAGCGACGTTCCATCTGGCAACGTCGAAGGAACTTCCTCGACAGTAGAATAGCCCAGCCTAATGATGTTCAGGAGTTTTCCAGGCCAAATGCACAGGACTGCAGATTGCACTCGCGCGGAGCGCCTGAGCGAGTCTTTGGGCGAAGACTGAAACTACATGCCATGCTCGACATGAGGATCAGCCTGATGAAGGTGTGAAATCATTTGACCATGTCATACCAAGAGACGAATGAGATGCAGCCAATGAAAGAATACCGGGGCTTCAATACTAGTTTGATTACTCTTCCATACTGAGATGGCAGCGATCATCATTATAAGCGCCTGACACAAAGTAATGAACCCAAGTCAGCCTTTTCGTCTTCAAGCCAGTTCTATCGCCCAAGCAGGAAAGCATAGCGCTCACAACGAAGCTCAAGAGCAAAGCCAAGGCCTGATGATCAGCGACAGGGAACCTCGTCGTTCGGTCTTCCACAATCTCGCTTGTGCTATCGCGAGCTATGCTGTGTTCCCCAACTAGAATCACCCCACACAAAGATAGCAAGGGGCGATATGGCGTTTCCGAAGCAGTAGTATGAGAAACGGTAGTAATGGGCAGGACCTACCAGCATGTCGCCAGATTAGTAGAGGTAGTGCCGATCTCGTCTCCCCAATCTTCGTCCGTGCAGGTTGGGCCTCAGGAATGCGAGCGAGAAGCATGGTCAAACACTTTGTGCACTTATCGCCTGGTAAACAGCGACGACAACATTATGAGGCACTGTAGCTCATATCCTGAATTGCAGCCTCTTTTACAGTCACAAAGTCGCAGGACTCAATAATGGGTGGAGGTAGTAGCCTACCTTCACTTCAACGCCACAATCGCTCTGGGAATGTGTACGTATAGCTGAATCACACCTGCAGTGCAAATCCGGAGCTATCCCAGTCGACTGTTCTCATCCGATGGCACCGCAACGACCAGGGAAGAGTGGCAACAACTTTGCCTGTAGTAGCTTCGAGTACATGATCAAGGCCATGCATGGTCGGCCGCGTGAGATGGGAGAAGGAAGAATAATGATAGCTATATTTTGGACATGCCTTGATCTACTCGCCCAGCATCTGTTCCATCATGGTCTCGTCGTAGTTCTTCTGCAGTGCTTCGATAAACTCAGAAATACCATCACCCTCGAGGACTGAGGACAGATTTCGCATGGTCAGACCAATCCGGTGGTCCGTGACACGTTCCTGTCAAGAAGTCGGAAAAAGTTCAAAACAGTCGCATGTAACGTACTTGGGCATAGTTGTATGTTCGAATCTTGTCGCTGCGATCAGTACCGGAGACCAGATTGTTTTTCGTCGCTCGTCTATCGGCGATGTCCTGAATAATCTTCCTATCCAAGAGTCGGGCTTGTAGGACTTGGAACGCTCTGCGTCTGTTCTGTGACAACGTCAGAATTGCAATGGAGGCAAGAAGACGACATACCTGATGTTGACTTCGTTCGTCCTGCATAGATACAGTAATTCCCGTTGGTATGTGGGTCAGTCTGACTGCAGACTCAGTTTTGTTGACATGTTGTCCACCGGCGCCACGAGCCCGCATGACCTCTAATTTGATGTCTTCCATTTTATACAGTACGTCGCTCTCTGGGGCCTTTTCATCTACCAAAGGGAGGACCTGAAGACGTCTGAGAAGCTTATGAGAGAAAGACGGGTTAACTTACAATGACGGCCACGGTGCTGGTATGAACGCGACCGCTGGAGTCTGTTGCAGGTACGCGCTGGACTCGATGGACTCCGCTTTCCCATCTCAGACGATCATATGCGCCCTCCCCCTGTACCTCCAAAAGGGCTTCCCGAGCGCCGCCTTCCTCGAGGCTGCTTACAGACACCATGGTGAAAGTCCATTCCGCGTTCGTGATGTATCGCTGATACATCCTGAGCATGTCGGCAAGGAACAGACACGCTTCTGTGCCGCCAACACCAGCTTTTAATTCGAGCAGAGCAGACAGACGACCGGTGGGGGATGGTGGTATGAGAAGTGAAGGTAGTGTGGTGTTGACAAGTTCGTCGACCTGTTCTCCAAGCGTCTTGTATTCCTCCGAGGCCATAGAGCGCATCGTTGGATCGGGATCCTTCAGAAGAGGCTGTGTATCATGGAGTAGCTGGTAGACGGTTCATTGCGGCTTTCCTTCCAGTGGGACTGCCACTCACTGACTTGTCGACATTTGATTAGTTGGTCCCATGCATTCTGTAGTTTCTCCGACTCTTTAAGCTGCCTGAGCTTGGCTATGTCTTCCGGTGTTGACATTGCCTCAGTGAGCTGGAAGTGAATATATTTAGCCCCGTGCTTTACTGCTGGTGATGCTACTCGCCTGCGACTGTGTCGTCAGCCGCTCCTGGATGCGCTTTTGCACGACCTGCAATATGCGATTGCCGTCATTCTGCGCCGCCTGGAGCCGTATGCAGCTGGTAGCGAATTGGCGGCACTGACGGAACATGCAAATTTGAAGGCAAGTTGCCTCTAGGCTATTTAGGGTGCAAGACGGAGGATAAATGGATGGCACCCGCGTGATTCGAACACACAGACTAATTGACAGGTCCCGCCCAGGGAAACACCGCGCAGCTTGCCTTGCCGAACGCCATCGACATCGACGACGACGACGACGATGCTCAATGGTACAGAGCCAGGGCCGCCACCGGGCAGCCCGCCCACCAGTAAGTGCGCCTTGCCGCCCCCGGTGCAATGGCTGACGGACGAATGACATCACAGTGAAGTACGAGGGGCCGTGGTTCACGACACAGCTGCTGCTCTCCGGGTCCATTGGATTGTGGTCGTTCCTTATTTTCTCGTACTGCCGGACCCGATGGCCGCTGTACTTTGCGCCCAGGACGAAGCTGAAGGGTGCGCATGCCGGCCAACGCCGTCGATGTACGCTCATGTGCCGCAGGTTTCTCTCCTCACGAGGCCCACACGCACCCCAATTTCTTTGGCTGGATTGTGCCCACGATACGGACATCCGAGTTCACGGTCCTCCAAATTGTTGGATTGGACGCGGCGGTTGTGTGTGCTATACTCTGTTGTCAGCGACAGACCGGCTCAATCTCCTCTTAGCTGCTCAACTTCTTCAAGATGTCATTCTATCTCTTCTCTCTGTGCTCCTTCTTTGCAGTGACTATTCTCATGCCCCTGAACTGGAAGGTGCGCATTCTGCCTTCGCTATCGCGGCGTATATTCACGTGCATCCATCAGCATAACAAAGACTTGGGAGATACTGAAGACTGGCCGGACGAAGGCGAAGACGAAAATGACTGGCCACTGCGCCAATTGGGCACTTCGTTTGCAACAGCCTTCAATACCACCAACCCTGGCGGCGCAGTCCCAGGTCCGGGCAGTGACTGGTTAGACCTGCTAACCGATGCCAACACCTATCTCTCTATGCATCTCATCTTCACTTATCTCTTCACCCTGCTCGCGCTCTATCTCATATACAAAAACTACCGACGCTTCATCCGGCTACGCCAGCTCTTCTCTCTGGAGCTCGTACACTCCATCCCAGCGCGTACCGTCATGGTTACCAACCTTCCCCGAAATCTCCAAAGTGAACGCGCATTGGCGGAATATTTTGAACACATGTCGCTCGCAGTCGAAAGCGTCACCGTATGTCGGGAGGTGGGCTCTCTCAAAAAACTTCTTGATCAGAGGACCGAGGCTCTTCTGGCCTTGGAGAAGGCTTGGGCAAGTTACGTGGGCAATCCGAGTACAGTGGAAGCTTATGATCCAGACATGCCCCTCATCGACGTGGAATCTGGTCCCCCTTCTAGGCTGGTTGTTCCTCACAGACAACGTCCAACGTTGCGTCCTGGTTGGTTCAAGGCCAAAGTTGACGCGCTAGAGTATCTCGAGGCCCGTTTCAAACAGCTCGATGATGCAGTCAAGCAGAAGCGGAAGACCGGTCACTTCAAGGCAACCCAAGCAGCCTTCGTGACATTCGAAAAGATGTCGGCGGCTCAAGTCGCCTTGCAGGCTGTGCATGCCAAAGACCCCTTCAATTGCAAGACATATGCAGCCCCAGAACCCCGCGATATCGTTTGGGCTAACATGACCCCATCGGCTGCGCAAATCCGAACGCGCGACGTGCTTGTTTTGGCTGCTATGGCGCTTCTCTTCTTCTTCTGGCTGTTCCCAATCACGGCTCTCGCTTCTCTGCTGAGTTACGACGAGATCAAGAGGGTTCTGCCATGGCTTGGGCGCCAGATTGACCGAAACAGCAAAGTTCAGGCAATCGTGCAGAACTCGTTACCATCTGTGGCCATGATCACGCTGAACGCGTCGCTGCCATTTCTACTGGAAGCCTTGACGTACCTCCAGGGCTATAGGGCGCGTAGCTGGGTGGAATACTCTCTACTCAAGAAGTTTGTCTTTCTACTCGACTGTTTACTCTGCTATGCTCACACAAGTCACAGGTACTTCCTCTTCTTGCTCATCAATGTTGTTTTCATCTTCCTCTTGGCTACGACATACTGGCAATTGGTGCGCGATCTGGCGAACTTCCCTGCTAAGATTCCGGAGAAATTGGCAAAGGCACTACAGTCGGGAAAGGCGCGGTAGGTGCCATCGCCTTCCTCAGAATCCCTTCGCGTCTCATCACCCCTCAGAAACTTCTTTTTGTCGTACGTCATACTCCAAGGTCTCGGTATCATGCCGCTTCAGCTGCTGAACCTGGGTATCATTGTTCCGCGCTTCGTTCTGAGACTTTTCGTTACTCGGACTCCCCGCGGTAGCTAATTTCATCTTCGCTTGAACCCGACTCACTCTGTTCGTCATTCAGACTTCGCCGAGCTTAACGCCCCGCCCATGATCAATTACGGCGTCGTGTACCCCCAAGCCATTCTAATCTTTACGATCACCATTCTGTACAGTGTTGTACAGCCTCTCATTGTTATATTCGGAGCCGTATACTTTGGCATCGCCTATGTTGTATACAAGTACAAGCTCTTGTTCGGTGCGTGTCCCATTTTTGTTCTGCTTCTAGTAGCGGCTGACAACTAGTCTGACAGTCTTCTACAAACCCTACGAATCACAAGGTCAGGCATGGCCTTTGACCTTTGTACGCCTGATTTGGGGCGTTGTCATCTTCCTCGTTTTCATGACGGGGTTCTTCCTCCTTTCCAAGTCCTACATCCTTGCGTCACTATTAACGCCACTGCTTGGAGGGACTGTTCTTTGGACCTGGTGGGTCGGCAGAACGTTGAAACCTCTGAGCAAGTACGTCAGCTTAAGCTCAGTCTACGAGGTGGAACGTGGAGAGGAGACAGCGGACGTCGTCAGGCTGAGAGCCGGACACCCAGTTACTTGGTCCCAGAGGTAGGTCTATCTGTTCTTCGGATTGACTTTGCGCTTAAGGTCGGAGCAGCAACTTGAATCGACGACGATACGCCCAAAACGATGACACACTGTATGTCGCTCCGGAGGACGAACGGACAGACTATGTAAGCCAAGTCAATTCCTGAAATCTTCTGGCCCACTGATCATGCCATCTTAGTCTCAACCGCCAATGGCCAACTGGTACAGAGGTGTTCTGAAGTGAGCAGCTTTCTTGTGGTTGCAGAACTATGCTCAACTCAATTTAGTACTGGGAAACGTCGGTATGGACACCCAGCACTGAACGGAGTATTACCAGAACCATGGTTACCGCTCAAGAAGGGCCAGACGCTGGTCAATCACGAGCGGGCAAGTCCTCGGGCGTCCAGAGATGCTGATCAAGCGGTCGTCCTGACCTTGCGCAAGAAACCCAGTGTCGTTCGTCGACCAAGACACGTTTCTACCACTATCGGTGGTCCAGGCGAATACCGAGATGCGGACTTGCCGGTTCCGAGCGAATCAGCAGCATGGGATGGACGCCCGTCGTCAGCGTTGACACGGTCTCAAACCACGCCGCTCCCTCTGCACCATCGTCTGAGTTACGACCATGCCTCCGGGGTTATCATGCTGCCAGAGGATAATGATTGGATGGACATTGATAGCGAGGAGGAGGACTATGGGACGCCGACCCCACCAGAAGGCGAACAAACTTCGCTGTCGACGAGCCCCCGACAGTCGCGCTACGGAACCTACTTCCATCATCCCGAGAGGAGACTCAGACAGCCAATTCCTGGCGCATTTCCGAGATGAACGATATATATTTGTGGACGGACCGAGTAACATTATTATTGATACCCTCACCATATTCTTACAAGTGTTTCTTGGCTTAATCAAGTGGGGACATAGTATCGTACCACGTAAACGACGCGTCTGGACGCAGGACTGACGTTCGTGGTCCGGGTCCAGGCAAAATCACGCAGTGATGAAATTGACAAGGAACCTGCTTGCGGCAGCATCCGGGCCGCACGTGGCCAGTGGCGTAGCGTTTGTGCAGAGTAGAGTACCGTTCTACTTCCATCTCATTTACGTCCGCGTCACCTCCTTGCCACCAATTTTCCTCGATTTTGCGGTGAGGCGACTACGGAAGTGCATGCTACTGGTATGCCCCTCTCTCTTGCAAACAACACAGTGTCTCTGATTTTTTCGTTCATGCACGTTTAGGCATCTGTGCGGTCCTGAAATTTTTATGCTTTACTTTGAGCGGCAATGACTCTCCGATGATGAATGGTCACCGCCATGCTCTTGCATTTGTCAGTATCACCTTTTTGTCGCTGGGAATTCACTCACACCGTTGATCATCGTTTCCAGGTCGGCCGATTCATCTGTGAGACGCGGGCGGTGGCAACGCCACAACGACCTCCTCTATCCAATTCTGTATCCACCATCGTTGCATGCGCGCCGGACCCAGACGGCTGTCTTTTTTCCCAGTGACGGGGTATCCTGTTTCATAGCCATCGGCTGGCATCATACTGGTATGGACTGCCTGTTCCCCCGTTGCTGCCCTTTTTCAATCACACACGCCTAATCGCTCTCTCTCTCTTTACTTTTTCTTTAGCTTGCGAACCACCAGGAGATTTGCCTGCCACGCTTCTTACATACGGGACTCATTGCGCTCGTCCGCGCCGTCCTAATTGGAATGAATATGCGGGAACCTTCGATGCCTGGTCTATCTGGATGGAGCCCTATCGCCTCCCCCCGGAGTTCGTAGAACGATGGTGAGTGGTCGCGAATTCCTCCAAAAACCTACTCATTTTCATTTGGGCAGGTATGCTCAACAAATCACCTCCTTCCTCTTCCTATCTCATGCTGCGAGTTAGCGCTGTAGACTACTTTCGACAGCAAGATCATGCCATGCATCGTATGTGACTGCTTTCTCCTCTATGATCACTTCTCACGACGTCGTGCCCCCAGGTTAATCGAACAAAGCTTGACATGAGAGAAAGACTTCGCAGACATCTTCTGCCCGTTGCTCGTTAAAGAGAACCTTACTTCCTCCGACGCTCATGATCACCCTTCGTCTTCACCATGGCGGTAAGACTATTTCCCAACGTGCTCAGCTGCCGCATGGTCTTCTCAAGCGTGTTATCAAACGTATTTGTGGTCGCCCGAGCATCCGCGAACTAACCTGAGAAACACACATGCGTAGCGTAGATAAATACCTGGCAGTTGCCCGGTGTGAGCTGCCATTGCGCCCACAGCTTACATAAGGGCATGCATGACTCAGCACATAAAGAATTGTTCGCCGCTAATGCCGGGCCGAACACATTTCGGCCAAAATCCGACAACGCCTCACGACGAACGACGGGCGTGGGCACAGGCAGCAGCGACCAAGTCAACGAAACCATCACGAATCGGCCAGGACGGCGCCCGTTTACCAGCCTTACACTGCACGACGTCCATGCTATGGTCCGCCCTCATCCACCCGTGCCCTCTTCTCTCCGAAATCGTAACCGGATTACCAACAAGAGCCGGCTCAGAATTCACTATGGGAACGTCGACGTGGACCCCATCATCCCCGACGAGGACGAGGAGAAGACCCGCCTGGCGCAGAGTGTCCTGGGCGTCGACCAGGAGGACGCAAATGTGAGCCGCTGTCCTCAGCCAATCAGAGCTCGACACGCTCTCCATCATTTGTGGCAGTGCGTTCCGCGGTTTGCTGACTAAGACTTTAGGAACACCATCTACAGCAAGTGCTCTCGGAAGCTGCCTTGCGCAACCAGAGCACCCAGCGTTCAACACGGGGCGGCTCCGACAAGAACAAAGAATCGACCACCGCATACATCCCCACGCCAGACTCTACCGGACGTGTCGACAATTACGAGGATCTTTACCCCAACAAGCGGTGGAAGGACCCTTCTGGCTATGTTCAGACCTCTAAGACCGTCGAGGAAACCTGCCTCGGCGGCCTGGCACACGGATGTACCTACTTCATGGATGAACGTGACCAGGAGTGGCTGAGCAAGAACAATGAAGAGGCTCGCGGCGAAGGCACAAGTGCCCAGGCCGCTATGGCGTCGCCGGGCACCAGAACCTCGGCAAGGAGCGCAAAGGCGAAAGGCAAGGAGCCCGACAATGCCGCCGCCATCGAAATGAGCGACGACCACTTTGAGTTGATTATGGGTCTCTTCGAGTTAATCACGCATGAAGAAACGGAGTATCTTCACCATGTAGGTGTTGGACCGCCTCGTTTGTTGATCGCTACTGACTTGGGTCTAACAGGGTCTTTCAGAGGGCATGACCTTTCCATCCTTCTCCAGCTACCAGGATACGTTTGCGACACCTTTGCTGCCTACTCACTTCGCTACCCTCATTGTTCCGAATGGGATTCCTCCTCCTCCACAGCTCATTCGAATGGCTCGCTGTGTGTATCCGCACTGGAAAGAACGGCGAATTGAACGTGGTGGCTTGCGAATCATCCCTCAACTTAACGTACGTTCGCCAACCTCGTTTGTACACATCTTCTGATTTCTCACAGGGAGATGAATCCGACATTCTAAACGAATCTTACATCTGTTTCCGTCGTCGTGAAGTGAAGGCCATCCGCAAGACCAGGGCTTCGCAGGCCAACACTTCAGAAAGACTGATGACGCTCCAGAAGCAATTGAATGAGCCCCTCCAGTTGGCGAAGATGGTTCTCAGGCGCGAACATATGAAACGGGAGTCTTCGATATTGTCCTTGAACATATGGCAGCGGCGCGTCGCCATAGTTGATTTGAAAAGACGAAACCCTTCACTCGGCGAAAAGGCGGACGAAGAACTGTTGGTCGACAAGGAGGCTCCGACTTTGAAAAGACTTGATCTGTACGTTTCTTTTCCAATTTTTTCCACCTTCCCTCACCTATCATGCAGGCGTCCACGTCCAACCAACAGAGCAGAACCAGGCACCCCCTTATCATTGTCTGCTGCATCGCGTATTGAACAAGCCCCTCGACCAAGCGCCATCACGAAAGAGATCTTCGATAAGGTTGAAAGCAGCTTGTATAGGCGGAAAGAGAAGGATCACCAGTGGGAAGACGTTGTCGACGTACGAATTTCTTCTTCGTAGCCTGTCTCATCGCACAAACTGATCTGTTGCTCCTGCAGAATCCTTATGTCTCTTCCTTCACGCCTTTTGCGTCTCGCTTGTTCAAATATATCCCATCCTCGCCCAAAGCCGTAGACAATCCAGCTGATGGCTCTGCGCCGATCATACGCCAGCCACAACCTGTGCGACTGCGTCGCGGTCGCGGTGGTCGTATGCATGTTGACCGTCGAACCATCGTCAATATTTCACCCACTCACCGCTCGAGGCGCTCCGACGATGCCATGGACGTTGATCAGGACGATTCGGAGGCCGAGAGGCTCATCAGCTCTCGTTGGCGTTTTGACGGCGATGACGGCCCAGCAGTAGGCCCAGGTGGCTCTGAGGAGCAAGATCGCATTCTCTTTGAGGATTACGACGTGAAGTGAGTGTTTTTGATGCCTCCGATGATTCAGACTCTCATTTCGCCAGGCATGTCCCCTACACCGTCAAACTTTTGTCGGAAGTCGATCTCATTACCGATCCATCTCTGGTCAAGTACGGCCCGGACGGTCGCAAAGAGACGATCGTTCCTTTCCGACTGGGCACAAACACGACCAGTGTCATGCGGCGCGAGGTCTCTCGCCCCAGCCCACAGCAGCCCATGATTTCGCAGGCCGCCCAGCAGGCACAAGCAGTGGCAGCTCAGCAAGCCATCACGAACGGGACTCCTATCTCAATGCAGCAGCAGATCAAGGTGCCTTCGGTTGGTGTCAGCCACATGCGTATATCGAACGGCGGTATGAGATCCAGTAGCTTGCAGAGCAGTTCCCCTCCTCACTCCGCCTCTCCGACCCACCCTAACATGCAATTCTCACCTCCGGCCATCAATGGGAACGGAAACGGTGGACGTGCTGCAATGACCATGCCACACGTTGAACCTTTGAAGAGCGAGGCCACCTACGCCGTTCCCACCGGGGTTGTTTCGAACCAGCAGCGCCAGGCCTCTCCTCATACACCGGAGAGCATCATCAATGGCAACTACATCACCCGCCCTAAATCCCAGGAGCCTAATCACGCCAACTATACTTCATCGTACCAAATGAATGGGCACCAGGCGATGAACAACGCTCAGTTTCAGAACACAGCCCTCAGTCTTCAGCAGATGCAGAGCTTGAAGACTATTCTTGCTAGCCAAGGCCAGGACATACAGGGGATTCATGTGAATGGCATGCGCCAGATTCCAGCGTCGTATATGCACGGCAATTACAATGGGATGAAGTTGCCGAACGTGCGTCAGCAGACCCAGTGGTCCCCTTCGTCGCCGATGCAGCGACCAGCGTCGGTTACGAATGGGTTTGACTCGGTCAACGGTCCGCTCTCACCTCACATGGGACAGAACGTCCCGGCGCGTTCTCCATCCGCGAACGGGATGCGGCGCATGATGCCCTCGCCACATATGCCACAGCAGAGCCCTTCCCCTATGCCTCTCACCTCACAGTCACCGCGTCCTCCTCCTGCACCCGTGATGACTCCCTCCCAACCCATCGTCCAGGGTGGTTATTAGACTTTGGCATTATATCCTATTCGCCTTCGCGCGCCAAACAGTCAAATCAATGTACATTACCATCAGCTATCTCCATGTACTCGAGGTTTCGGAGCGGATTTTCTGTAGACTTTATTAAATTTATGCCATGATCGTCATGTAGTCGGCATCGGGTCGGCATGCATCCCACTTCAAATGAACAACGATTGATTTTACAGGGTTTCATCTGCCTCCCAATGTTTGATATACAAGTTATATTTTTTAGTATCTGCTAATTGCTGCCAGTGTTCTGACCGTTCTTGGAGAAGTTCGTGTGCGAAGCACAGGTATATAGCTTGTAATGGACCTCCTCGAGTTAGAAATCTCGTCTCCAAACTATCACACAATGTTGCTTGTTGACGAAGAAATCGTGGCGTGTATCGGGCGCTCGTCACACTGCGTACCATGTCAGAAGGGCGATCGATTGTCGAAAGGGAAAGGCACCTCAATTTCAGAACAACTAGAGTTGCGGGAATATGGGAAACGAAGTCAGTGTCCAGCTCGGTTGTCGTGATGAAGGAAAGCGCGAGATATTCCAGGCATGGCAGACCTTGCAGGCTGGCTGCGAGCTCCCCCGATGTCAATCTCCTGCACTGCAGAAGAACGAGTTCCTTCAGTGAGTGTGCAGAGCCACGCGTCACGGAGGACAAATCATGGTCCGTTATCTCGAAACCCATGCGGTCCCCTTGGGAGTAGCGGAAAGTGGTCAGTTGCGTAGAGGACAGGTCCTCTACGAGATGCTGATCAAGGTAGTTACTGGTGACGCTGCAGATCGTCAAGTGAGCCAGCCGTGGTAATCTAACGCTCTCGGAGAAGCGGCAGCGGCCTGAGAGACGGAGTCGTTGAAGGTGCTCCGCTGGGACAACTTGGAATATAGTGCTCATAGTCGAGGCGGCGAGGTATAGCTCGTAAGACACTAGGCTTGCCGGTACTGCGCGCGGAAACATGGCAAGTTCGAACTGGAGTGAAAGGTTCGCGCCAGGGACTGGCAGAGGACACATTCAGGATGACATCTCCTCGACTATCTCTGGATGACAAACCAAGATTCCGCGAGGGGGTGCCTCTTCTGCAGTCAAAGACACGAATTGTTCTAACCGAAGGCAGGCGGCATAATGCAGCATGGAGATCAGAGAGAGGAACAATCTGTGTAATTTCACTCGTTAGACGTGAACGTTGTGATGAAGTATGAAAGTAAGCACACCTGTTTTCGGTATTCAACGATCCGACCATCGTTGGCGACGTCTATAGTCCTGATCTGGTTCAGCTGAATTGAGCCTGCATTGGCGAGAAACGACGCGATCTGAAGCTCGTGGGCGAGGGAAATGTATGATCGCAAACATGTAGCTTCGCTGGCGATTTGGGTACAAGTCTGCAGAAGGTATAGATGGGAATTGGACGGCTGTATATTGCCGTGGATTTGCGTGTGATCTTCCAGAAAGATATCGTAGATGCTGAGTCGCAGTTCGGCTGGAAGAGAGAGCAGCATATAAGTAAGTACTGACAGAAGGACAATAGGACCACACAGTGGCAGTGTAGTCTAAGGGAGTTACTTGATCGGGCAGACACAGGCGGCGCGCTGTGCGTCTGAGGCGTCCTTGGACTCATCCAGCGTCCATCTCATGCTAATCTTATCTGTGACGATACAGGATGCCTCAATTGCTTGCAGAGCGAAGATATAGGTCGAGTTACAAAGACTTGTAGGAGACATTCAGCACCGACAGACCATCTGAGGTCAGCTGCAATATTTGCCGCTAAAGTAGCGACGCGGTGATGCTTAGATAGTACTGTGGGAGTGGAACATTTACGTTGACGAGAGGTGCCAGACCCGTGCAGAAGTACGACTATTCGCTTTAGTTCTCTTAGTTCATTGAATCTGATGCTGATGCACTTCCGTGTACTTAGCCGGCTGGGAAAACTGGGAACAGAGCTACAGGATCATGAACGTCTGAGATGCCAACCTTGTCTTCTTGGGACAAGCCGATACGCGTCTTTTACTGTACCAGCATTTCCACACATGGAGGCTTGACACACTGTGGAGCGGAACGCTTGATCGTCGAATGGGGTGGAGGCCATTGACCCCGCGCTCTCGAGCTTCAGAAGTCGCTCGTCGGAATTTCCAGAAAACCATTCGCAATCTATCCGCAAGAAAAGTCAACGCGGAGGGAATACAGCATGAGAGCGCGGCCCCGAGTAGTCGACTGTTGGCAGTGTTGTCTTTTTCTCTTGTCTACCACATACTCACGAGCCTCGCGACTGCCTCGTTCTTCCAACGTGCCCCCAGACGCATTCATTCAATCGGCGTTCGCAGAGCTCTTTACTTGCACTGGCCCAAAGGTTCTCGATGGGATTTTCTCTATTATCTCAGGATCGTTATTGTGCTCGAGGACTATAGCGCTATTGTGTCCAGCCAGCCCCTGGATCAATTCGCCTTCATTCCCCAGCCTTCCCGGTTCCGTTGCCCTAGTAGCAGTTCCGTTTGACGTTTATTCAAAACCCTTCCCAGGGCCCAAGTCAATGATTCCTGTGCTTCGTGAAGGCGATTCCTATAAATTCAGACCCGAGCACGCTCCGATCTCATACTCCCCCTCCGATATTGCTTGTCGACATCGCACATCTTCCATTCCTCGCTATGCCGTCTGCTACCAACATGAACGCCTCTGGGCTCACCTTCAAACTCACGAATTCCACGCCACGAACATATCACATTCAACTTCGTCAGGACTATGGGAGTCCAGGGGGCACTGTCGTTATATTGGAGCCGCGGCAGTCAGTACGATTAGTCCTCGCCTCCGGGTCACTGTACCAGTATTGCATAAAGCATGAGTACCATGTCATTGATATCTCGTGAGTCGTCTTACCTGCCGTGTGGCGTAAATTGTTGAAAGTGAAAACAGAATAAAAATATGGGGAGACCGAGACTGGGATTTATCTGGTCTCCACGAGCCCCACACGCCCGGTGACAACTCGAACTTTCTTCTAGATGGAGTGCGCATCGACCGTCGGTGGAAAGACCATCATCTGTTCATATGCGACGACCAGTAAGTGGTAATGATTCAGCATAGCTATCGTAAGCTCAGGTGTCGTGTAGCACAAGACGGAGAGATGTGTAAACACAAGTCCGAGCGGACACCAGAGCCAAAAGTATTCGGGTCTGTGCAATGTGGTACGTCGAACATCATTGAACACTGCTTGACAAGAGTTCATTGATTTTACTCAGAAGCGCGGAGTGACCCAAACACATACCATCAGTTCATCGTTCAAATTTGTACCCTACATCGGCAACATGTGCGCTGGCACTCATAATAAACGTGGAACATCAATCTATCAAGTCATCAGCCTCTTTCAATTTGGTCACTTTCTGGAGCCTGTAAGTCACACACGCACGTGTGTGTATAGAGGTGAACGTTATAAGAAGATACACGGGGAAGAATTGCGCTTTCAGAGCCATCATGAAGGCTTTTACAACCGTCTTATGCGCGCTAGTATCAATTGTGGCAGCTAGCGCGGGGGTTTTCGACCAAATCGCTCTCTTGGAGTCATCCAACTCGACGCTGCTTCAGTATCCGACTCAATTCACACAGGGGATCGTTCCAAAGGCTATCCATTCCCACAATGACTGTACGTTGTCCCATCTCGTCCTCTTGAGAGCACCAACGGCTTTGCCTCAGATTGGAGAGATGTACCTCTGCTCACGGCTCTTTCTTATGGGGTCTCGAGTGTCGAAGCTGATGTCTGGCTCGGAAACGGAACGCTGTTCGTGAGTACTTGCTGACAGGCCGCTATTCAATGACAAGCTTCTGATGGACCTCAAGGTAGGACACGAGATTGCAGCGCTATCAGAGAACAGAACGTTGGATACTCTATACATAGAGCCTCTGCTTGCTATCATTGCCGGTCAGAACCCGGACACGGTGTTCAACACGAACAAGACGACAATCAAGTGCGTACCCTCACAGTCTTTATGAATGGTGTGGGATTTTGAACTTTGCTCGATACGATGCGTTAGTGGCGTGTTTGATACGGCCAGCTCCACACCTTTACAACTCTTCATCGATATCAAGACTAATGGCGAAGAGTACGTGTTGAGCGGTGAATGCATTGATCACCGTTTTAACAGATTTGTTAGAGCCTGGGAGCCCGTCTTGGATGCCTTGACGCCCTTGAGGGAGAAAGGCTACTTGACGACGTTTACCGATGGGGTCCTCACCAAGTCGGTTGTGACTGTGATCGGAACGGGAAACACGCCACTGGATCGGGTCGTGCTTCAAGACCCAAGAGACGTGTTCTTCGACGCGCCGCTGGCTTCTTTGAAAACGGACGGAGAATGCGCGTATAACGCGTCCATCTCGGTTGTTGCCAGCACGGACTATGAGACAGCGGTTGGGTGGAATGGGCTGGGAGTTATCAAAAATGCCCAGCTCGCGAATCTAACGCAGTTCGTCAAAGATGCTCATGACTGCAATCTAACGGCACGGTTTTGGGACACACCTGGGGCGCCTATCTATGCGCGCAACAAGATTTGGAAGACCCTTTTGGATGAAGGGGCTGACTGGTTGAATGCTGATGATCTCGAGGCAGCAAGTAGCTTTTAGTGTATAGGGTTTCGGGAAATGCATATGTATGATGATGTACAGCTTAACAGCTGTAAAGAGAAAGAAACGCTGCAAAGAAGCTGAGCTACCAGGCTGGTGACGGAGCACGGTCATTTGTCAGGGCCGGCTGACGCTCTATTGCAACATCAGCGCGCACTTTGATTCGCAGCCACGTCGACGGAGACACTTAGGCGTGACTGACGCTGTCCCATTTGTCCATTGACAGGCTGAACTGGTCAGGTACTCGCGCTACCGGACACAATAGAGGCAACAATTGAAGAATAGCCTTCGGCCCATATAATTGTGACCCCGGCATTGTTCTGGTCCGTTCATGTTGGCGCTGCGTTCCTCTTACCTCAGAGCCGCCACCCACCACATCCGCATGGCTTCGACAATGACTTCCACCATCGATTGGAAGCGGGTGGTGCCAACCAACTCAGAAATCCCTCCGTTTTCAGTCTTCACCAAGCCGATCGTCAAGTCGCAGCAGGATGACCGGGACTACCGAATAATCCGCCTCGATAACGGGCTCGAGGCGACACTTGTGCACGACGCAAAGGCGGACAAGGCTGCCGCTAGTCTGGATGTCGCTGTCGGACACCTCTCAGATCCAGTGAGTGGCGCTTAAGACTCTTCACAGCCTTGGCTAATTGTGATCAGGATGATATGCCCGGTTTGGCGCATTTCTGCGAGCATCTGTTGTTTATGGTCAGTGCACAGCTGTTTCCTACTATCCGACAATCTTGACGCAGCGCAGGGCACGGATAAGTTTCCTCGAGAGAATGAGTACTCTGAATTCTTGTCAAAGAACAACGGCGCTTCAAACGCGTACACTTCGATGTCCAACACAAACTACTACTTCAACGTGGCCACCCCCGCATTATCCCAGACCCTAGCGCGCTTTGCCGCCTTCTTTCACTGCCCACTGTTCGCACCATCGTGCACGTCACGAGAGCTCAACGCCGTCGACTCGGAGCACAAGAAAAATCACCAAAATGACATCTGGCGTATTTTTCAGCTCAACAAGCATCTCAGTAAACCAGGACACGTCTGGAGCAAGTTCGGGAGCGGCAATCGCGAGAGTTTGTCTCAGGCTGCCAAAGATCTGAAGGCTAAGGGAAAGCTCGAGCCTGCCTCTACTGCAAGTCTTGCGCCATCGCCTATCCCGTCGCGGATGACATCCCCCGCTCCCTCGGTCTCGTCAACTGCCAGTGACTCCGAAGCTGATGGTGGCGCTATTGGCCGCGAGACCCGCCGTCGGTTGGTTGAATGGTGGTCCAAGGAATATTGCGCTGGCCGAATGCACCTTTGTGTCTACGGTCAAGGTGAGTCTGATCCATGTTTGCTACGTGTCAAGCACCAGACCGAGCAAAATTTCAGAGTCTCTGGATGAACTCTCTGAATTGGTCTCCTCCTTCTTCTCGCCCATCCCAAACCGTGGCGTCGATCCACTCCCGATGATCGAAGAGCAGCCCGTTGGTCCCAATGAGAACGGTGTAAGTGGACCCCGCCGTACTGCTGACCATTGAGCTGACGTTTACGTAGACTCTTGTCTCTGTGCAGACTATCATGGCGATGCATGCTCTGGAAGTCACGTTCCCGTTGGAGTACCAAGAACATTTGTGGCGTCACAAACCTGCTCATTTCATCTCTCACTTCGCTGGCCATGAAGGTCCCGGTTCCCTACACTCATACCTGAAGAACAAGGGATGGATCAGCGGTCTCAGCTCTGGCCCTCAAAGTCTTGGCCGTGGATTCGCGGTCTTCAAGGTGACAGCTCACTTGACGGAAGAGGGCTTCCAGAATTACAAATCGGTCATTCTGTACATCGCCAAATACTTCTCACTGCTCCGATCATCCACTTTCGATGCTTTCCATCAAAAGGAGCTTGTGAATCTGGCCGCGATCCGATTCCGATTCCAGGAAAAGCGTCGTCCGGATGATTATGCCACACGCATAGCCGAGCATATGGCCCGACCGTACCCTAAGGAGCTTTTGCTCAGCGCGCCTTCCCTCGTATGGGACTGGGATCAGACCACAGGCGACGCAAAGATTCGGGAATACCTGGAGTCGTTCCGATTAGAGAATGGGCGCGCCGTTCTGATGGCGAAGAAAGAGGATTTGGAAAGGCTTGATCCCAATTCTCCATGGCAGTCTGAGCCTTGGTATGGAACCGAGTATCGCGTTGAACGGTTCGACGAGGCCTTTATCAAAAAGGTGAACACCACCCTCTGCTTTCTCTGCGAGTACCTGGACTAATACAATCATAGTCCAACGAGCCCAACGACATTCCTGAACTGTTCTTGCCTGGCCCCAACGAGTATGTTCCCACCAATCTGGAAGTGGACAAACGAGAGGTTGAGACAGTATGCAAAACATTCTCCCTTGGCGTCTCCCAACTCAATATCACTTAGCCGGCTGAGCGTCCCCATCTTATTCGGGAAACCGACATGTCGTCCTTGTGGCACAAGAAAGACGATCGCTTCTGGGTTCCAAAAGCCTTTGTGATAATCGACCTGCGCAGGTGAGCTTACCCCACCCAAGTGTCTTGGCAGCTATTTCACATCTTCTAGTCCTTTTGGCAACGATTCTCCTCGGTCTGCCGTTCTGACCCGGTACGCATACTCACATCACGTTCACTGCCATTCTCATATTACTATAGCCTCTACTCGGACGTCGTCACCGATTCCCTCACCGAATTCTCCTATGATGCCGATCTCGCTGGTCTCTCATACAACTTCGTAGCGCATACGTCTGGTCTATACATCAGCCTGAACGGTTACAACGATAAGATGTCAATTCTCGTCAAGCATATTCTGGACAAGGTTAAGCAGATAAATGTGGATCCGACGCGATTGGCTGTGATGAAAGAACAGGTTCGTTTTTCTTCGCATCCATACGTGCGGGATGCCGACCCGACCCCATTGTATAGATCAAGAAGTCGTGGGAGAACTTTTTCCTTGGACAGTCTTACCAGCTTTCTGAATACTATGGACGATATATGATGACTGAGCAACAATGGACTGTCAACGAGAAGTTGAATGAGCTTACCAGTTAGTACTCAATCCTCGAAGTGGTTGAACATGCTGGCCTGATGATAATTCCCTCAGGTATCACGGCTGAAGACGTTCAAGCTCACATCAAAAAACTGCTCTCGCAAGTTCACATGCGCGTCCTCGTCGCTGGTAACATGTTCAAAGATGTATGTGTTCAATCCATGGCTAGCCGACGAGAGGCTGAAGTTCCGATAGGAAGCCATCGATATCGTTGAGATGGCCGAGAAAGGCTTAGGAGTTACATCGCTGAAACCCTCTCAGTTGAATGAGAATGCCCTGCTCCTGCCAGAAGGTGAACACGCCCGTCGGGTAAAAAGGAAATGTTAATGGAGTTCTCATAGGCTGCAACTACACGTGGACGTCAACTATTCCCAACCCAAATCAAGCAAACTCAGCCTTGACCTATTACTGCCACTATGGCTCCCTGGCAGATCAACGTCTTCGGGTCGTTGCTTCTCTGCTAACCCAGATACTTTCGGAGCCTACGTTCGATACCTTGCGGACCAAGGAACAGCTTGGTTACATTGTATCATGCTCGGGCTGGAACCTGTCTGGCGGTAAGGACTTCGGAGTTCGCATCGTCGTGCAAAGCGAGAAGACGCCTGGCTACCTTGAGGACCGTGTAGAGTCCCATCTTCACGCGATGAAGACGATAATTGAGGAGATGAAACCCGAGGTGTTCGAGGAGCAGAAGAGCGGTCTCGAGAAGGGATGGAGAGAAGCGTTCAAAAACCTCATGGAAGAAGCCGGCACCTTCGTCTACCATATCAGCACCGGCGACCTGGATTTCTACAGAGGTACGAACTTTCGTGATCTCATAGAGATATTGAGCTTATTTGGTCTACAGCTACGAACGATGCTAACTTGCTCAAGGACATCACCAAGGATGATGTCTTGAGCCTGTTCATGACGAAAGTGCATCCATCTTCCAAATCGCGGTCCAAGCTTTCGGTGCACATGAAGTCGACAAAGGCCCGTCAACCTCGAGTTAGCGAGGAGGCCGCCAAGCAGTTTGCGAAGCTCGTTCGGGAGAAGATGCCCGACGTTGATGAAAGTGCATGGAAAGATCTTGGAGAAGGAGTGCACACCTTGGCTGATTTCCAGTCACATTGGGCTCAAGCGTTGAAGGGGCGAGACGTCTCGGAATTAATGGCTGCCTTCCCTGCCATTGTAGAGGAATTCCCCGTACAAGGGGAGGGAGTGGACAAGCCGCGTGATGGGGTAGAGTATATCCAGGATCCCACACTTTTCCGGACGACGTTGAAAGTCGCGCCGGAAACGGGACCTTTGGTGGAATGGGGCGACATGCCCGCCTCGCGATTGTGATTTCCTGGACGATCTTGACTTATCTGTATCCGTATTTTTTTGTCTTGCTGTCGTCTATAGTATGATCCTCTAGATATCGTTGTAGCGATTGGTGACAGCGTGTGAAAGAGATGGTACATTGTTAACAACAGGGGGGAGGTCGTGTGCATAACGTATTCATGTGAGGAAAACAGTGCCGAGGGTCCGATCGCGATTGATCTAGGTGTAACGACGATAGCAATAGAACAGGACGAGAAGGTGTGGATCCAGTGCAGTGACGCTCGCTTATTTCCTCCGCAACGTGTCCTTCACTGTGCGCCGCACGTTGGCCTGGGGTGGCACGGGGGCGACGTAGTCTTTGGCACGTCGGAAAAGCAGGATATGTGGTTCTGGTGCTGCAGAGAGTCGTGAGCGACAAAGGGATGAAACAGCCACTGAACGGACCATGGATTTCGTAGTGCTCCCAGCCGAGGCTCTGCGTGATGCCGATGCTCCTCCACTCCTTTTCCGACAACAGGCGCAGGGCGGAGCGCTCTGCGTTCCAGTAGTTGTCGGGTATTATCTTCATCTTGAAGAGCTGTTTAGGGAGGATGACATGGCGGTATTCATACTCGTCGTCGGTGTACTTGTCCGAGTAGTGGATGCTGGATGCGGGATGAAAGTCACGTTCACTGAGACTGGGAGGCGAGTACACATGGAGCGGGCCTCACGCATTTATGATTTCTTCGATTTTCTCGGCGTGTTTCTTCTGCGCCTCGTCGGTGGAGAGTTGTGGCTGGCTGGAGGACATGCTGTAGGATAATGATGGGAAGAGAGACAGGTAACTTGGGCCTTACCCACGTGCCAACCCAAGCTTTTGACGCGTCTCGTGGGAAACGGCTTCCCTCCTGCCACCAGTATGAACCGCGGCTTTGGTACGCGATTCCAGGGGCCGCGCTTCATTCAGCAGCCAGCTTACACGGACTATGGCCCCCACGACGACTATGGCAATGAGGACGAAATCAGTGAGTGTGCCCTTTTCCAAGGGAAGAGGCATCGACTGAACGGCGCAGTGAATTCTTCTCCATGTCCGCCGGAGCGAAGTCAAGGTGGACCGCAGTACTACTCTCAGCAGCCTGCCCAGTACGCTTTGGACCCTATCGATGACTATATGGAGGACGACTATTACTCGGACCATCCTGGGCAGCAAGGCTATGGACAGTACATCGAGCCCCACCAGATGCACTACCAGGCCGCTCCTCCGCCTCAGTACAATCCGCGTCAGCAGCAGCAGCAGTATCACGCGTCCGCGGCGTACAGTCACCAGCCACCAGCCTACGCCCCTGCGGCGGGACAATATCACGACATGGTCATGGATTACCAGCAGGAGGACGTCATTCAGCCTCTCATTGAGGAAGAGGGAGAGACTGAAGAACCGGAAGTCTCTGTCGCACAGCAGCGGGAGATTGTAACTCAATCGAAGGGCATCCGACTGCGTCCTGTGTCAGACCTTCGTGAGTTTTTTCGCGTCTGCCTCTTCGTCCTCTCAACATGACGCGAACAGCCGACATGTATCGTGGTCTCTTCAAGTTTGGCGTCTTCAATGCGGTCCAGTCGTCGTGTTTTGACACGGCAAGTGCTTTCACTCTTGTTAGGACGCATATATTCAACTATCTCCAGCTTGTGAGCACAAACGAGAATGTGGTATGTCTTCCACGTTATTTAGATTTCATCTTCTCACTTCTCGTAGGTTGCAAGCGGTGTGTTCAGGCCTGTCATTGCAGTCTAGTATACTCACGAGTGATGCAGCCCCGACGGGAAGCGGGAAGACGGTCTTGTTTGAACTGGCGATGATACACATGCTGACTCGGACGAACAGTGCAGCACAGAACTCTCTGAAGTGTGTCTACATGGCACCCACCAAGGTTGACAAAGGATTTACTCTCTGGTCTGGTCTTGACTTGTCTCTAGGCTCTCTGTTCCGAGAGACATCGCGACTGGACTACCAAGTTTGCTCCACTGGGCATTAAGTGTATGCCATCGCTAGCTTCAATTACATTCGAAAACTAAAGCTGTTTCGCAGGCTGTGAACTGACAGGAGACACCGTCAATTACGGTAAGGGCGTCTGGGGAGATGCCAAGAACTCAACCATAATGTTCGTTGCCTGGCTCCATAGGGCGTTCGAGATTACCACTGACCTTACTTCTCATCAGAGTGACGACAGTAAGACTTCTTGATAATTTTATCAGCGGCGTGCTTATATGCCTGTTTAGGCCGAAAAGTGGGATAGTCTGACCAGAAACTGGTGTGTTGGACCTCGATTTTCGTCTACACTATAACTGACAAGTGTTGTAGGGCCGATCACGGCTCTATATTGTCCTCAATTCTCCTTTTTCTCGTGGATGAAGTACGCATGTATGCGTATACCCCAGTCTTGGGCTCAACCTCTCTATAGGTACATATTCTCAATGAATCGCGGGGCAGCACTCTTGAAGTCGTCGTTTCGCGAATGAAACTGCGCGGCTCCAGCGTCCGTTTCGTGTTGGTATCCGCGACAGCGCCCAACATTCAAGACATTGCCTCATGGATCGGCAGCTGCGAGAAGAACGGCCAGGCGGCGAAGGTGTTTGAGGCTAGTCGTATTCTGAAGCTGTCAAGTACTACGCTGACATCCCGCTGTGCAGTTTGGAGAGGATTTCCGCCCTTGCAAGTTGAAACGAATCGTCGTCGGTGTTCCCCGTCAGAGAGGCCAGAACGATTTTCAGTTTTCCAAAAACCTGGACTACAAGTTGTTCCCAACATTACAGACACATTCCGCTGGAAAGCCGATTCTAGTGTTCTGCTCGACAAGGAAGGGTACGATGTGGTCATCTTCTCATGGCTCGCCAACTGCTGATCACAAGCATCAGGCGTGTTTTCCACTGCAGAGCATCTCGTCAAGGATTATAAGGACGCCGAGAAGAAGCGTCAGGCTTTACCTTGGACCCACTCTGCTAGGTCTTGACCTTGTTGGACTCCCTCTGATTAAGTGCTGACCCTCGAGAGCAGGATCGAGCATTCCTTCAACGACAAGAGGCTCACAGGTAGCCCGACTCTCTTTGATCTCGTGTGAAGTTCTGATCGGTCTTAGAATTGTCTTCGTACGGCATCGGCGTCCACCATGCAGGCATGTCCATTGACGATAGGCGGGCTGTTGAGGATCTCTTTCTGAAGAGGACCTTGCGCATTGTCATCGCAACATCCGTGCGTCATATACCTATGCATGTCTTCACTTATGTAACCCTTGTCAGACGCTAGCTGTGGGTGTCAACCTGCGTACGATGATACCTCAGCTTATGGCAGTCTTGATATTGATACTTGCATTCCAGCTGCGCACACTGTGGTCATCAAAGGTGTTCATACGTTCCAGAACAGCATGTCTGTCGAGTATTCAGATTTGGATATCATGCAAATGCTTGGCCGTGCTGTACGTGGTGATATGACAGCGGCATTTCATTTGACTAATCAAGCCCTAGGGTCGCCCTCAATTCGGTGAGAATCGTTTGAAGCCTTGACAACTCGAGCGCTCAAAGTGCCCAGACACTGAAGGGACCGCTATCATCCTCTGTGAAAGCGATCTCGAAAGCAAATACCGAGAGCTTGTCCAGGGCAAGACCGTTCTCGAGAGCTCCTTGCATCTCAACCTAGCAGAACATCTCAATTCTGAAATCGGTCTGGGTACGGTGACAAGCATAAAATCCGCCACAGGCTGGCTTCGGAGCTCCTTCCTCTTCCAACGCATTCGAAAGAACCCCCGGCATTATTGTCTGGGCAAGGAAGAGAGCGAGACCTGGGAGGAGCGCGTGGACGATCTGGTGTTGCAGAGCATCAGTAAATTGAAAGCGTCCGATTTGGTTACGAGCGAGGGTGGAGATCCTGAGTCATATCTGAAGTCGACGGAGTACGGTGACATTATGAGCAAGGTGAGTCGCTCGCTCACACTTCCACTGTGTTAACAACCTGCGCGGCGTAGTTCTACATTAGACAGGCAACGGTGCGAAAGTTCCACCGTTCATCTGGCCTCGTCTCATGTTGACGTTTGCAGATGGCTTCTATTCTGGCGTTACCTGAGAAACCCACTATGCGAGAAATTGTATGCCCCATGACCACGAGCTGTTCGACGACGCTGACGTGAGATCTAGATGGAGATGATATCCGGTGCAGAAGAGTGACTGGTCTTGAAAGGTCGCTGGAAATCCGCTGACTCACTTGTGTAGGCTCACAGAGACGAAGATGCGTGCATCCGACAAGACAGTGGGTTTAACAGCATCGCTCTGTATGGATCTGACGTCGATTTCTCTGAAGTACCTGAACAAACTGAAGAGGCACAATGATCTACGATTTGAAGTGAAGAAGATCGAGCGCACAGCGGACAAGGTCTTCCTGCTGATTCAGGTGCGGCAACTTCGATCACATTCGAGTATGGACCGACAATTTAGCAGGCCGTCTTGGGTGGTATTTCGCTCAGTTCACCAGAATACAAGACTGGTGATAGTCAGCCTCAACTAGACGCATATAGCGTCTTTCGTCACGTCTCCCGTATTGCGCGGGGTGTGCTATTTTCGCTGTTCCCATTATCACGATTGAACGTTGCTCCTGACAGCGGTTGTGGAAGTCGGTATCACCAAAAAGCGTGGCGCTCAACTGAAACACGGTTTTGAAGTGTATGCTGCTTGCTTGCAAATACATTCTATTCTCACCCCTTCACAGACTGCGATGTTTGACTGCGAAAGCATGGGAAGATCGACCAGTGGTCCTGCGTCAGATTGACACCATAGGCGAGAAGTCGTAAGTGTGTACCTTTTGTTGGTTCTCTCGGCTAAGCCTGTTCTTTCTGCTAGCTTGAAGGTACGTTGGAGCATCTCACCGTTGTAGTCCGAGTACACATCACCATCAGGTTCTTGCCGAGCATGGAATTACATCGCTTGAGATTCTTCGGAAACAAGACTCAATGCGGTTAGAAACAGTGAGTAATCCTCTCGCGCTTCGTTCTCTATGATCCTATCTTCAAAGCTTTTGAACCGTCGTCCACCATTTGGCCTCGAGATGTTGACAGCTGTCCGGGAATTTCCTCTGTACACTCTGAGAGTGACGGAGACCGAGGTCAGAACAAGCAAGGGTCACAACCCCGTCGAAATTGACTTGTCTATCGAATGCGGAATCGCGGACGATACTGGGGGGCACCCGAAAACGTCCAAGAAGTCAAAAGCTCGATCGTACAACATGACGGCTGTTCTTACCTTGACCTCCGATAAGGACCTGATTGATTTCCGTCGCATCTCGTGAGCGCATATCCCACTAGGTTTATGAAAATATCTTCATTGGTACACAGCACCAAGTCGCTATCTGAGAAGAAAGCGTTTGAAGTAACGGTGACTTTGGAGAAACCAAGTCAAGCTATACATGTGTATATCAGTTCTGTAAGTCGGCCGTGCCAGGCTTCCTTCCGAACATTGACTATTAAACCCAATAGGAAACGTTTGCTGGACTGACTGTCTCGAGAACGTACAAGCCGGACGTACCGTCGTCTGAATATCCGACGAGAGACACGCGTCCACCAACCGCGATGGTCTGGCACATGTACACAAGATGATACTTGACTGATATGTTGTCAGAAATCCGAGCTCGATGGACTGGAGGACGATCCTGACTTTTGGGTAAACATGGAGATGGATGATCTAGAGGTTGACGAGGTCGAGTCGAAGCCCGTGATCAAAGACCTCACTCAACCTCGTCGTTCGTTTTGGTCAATCTTCGCTGTCGTATCATTGACTCGCCTGTGGTATAGCTTCCAAAGCCGCTGAACAAGATCCTCTGAAGGAAACCAAGACACCTCGGAAACTCCCAAACGGCAATTACATGTCAGTCACCATCTTGCACCGACCCTCAAAAAGCTCAACCTTTATAGGTGCAACCATCCCTGCAAGGATAAGCAGAAGTGCAGACATCTCTGGTTAGTTTGGCGCCCTCTGCACTGTCCCATTGCCCTTAAGCTGAGCCGTACTTTAAGCTGTCACGAAGGCCTTCCGAAACCGCCCAAAACGACTGCTGCTGCCCAACAAGAGCCTGGAATCCAAACGAAGCCACCTCACCCGACGAAGACCACTGACAACACGAAAACGAACAAGACCACGAAATCCATCTCTACAATCGACCTGCCTAAGCTACCCGAGTTCAAGAAGAAGCTGCCTAAAGATCGTACCATCGAGCACCTGGAGACCCTTCACAATAGTACAAGCAGCCTCAAGCTACCGCAAGGACATCGGCTCAAGGTTGGATCTAACGAAAGTCTTAAGCGAAAGCGCAAGGAACCTCAGCTCATCGACACGAACATCGACTTTGCAGATCTGAAAGACCCTAATGTATCACCTCCAAGCCCTACTCGCGACTTCCTAGACACTGATGATGACGACGAACTGCCGGAGGCTCACGAAATCATGAACCCTTCAAGCGCCCCTCCCCAAAAGCATATCTCCTCCGATGATTTTTCAGACGGTGGCCTAGATGATCTCATTCGTAATCTGCCCTCGGACCATGATAACTTCTTCGGAAACCTTCCGCCACCGCCATCTAGTGCCCGACCAGGAACAAGACTCTCTAGCAGCCCCTCACGCCAGCTGCCGCCGCCGCCAATGAAACGCATGAGGTTCAGCGATGAAGTGCAAGTTATGACTATTCCGACCAAGGTGGGATTACCTGACCGGCTTTGAATGTAAACAAGAAATCTTACGGAAGAACCCCTCCCTCCTCTATAGAGTCAGGAGAGACTTTTCTTTGACACCGACGAGGATGATGATGATGAAGTGATCATCATCGAAGAAGCAGGAATACCGCCGCCGCCGCTCGCGGACTCGGCGAGACATGCAGGAACCTATGCCGATGCGGACACGGACGACTTTGCACTTGACGCGCACTGCTTCGATATCGTACCGTCTACTCCGGATCTTACTCGTAGCCATTCAGAGGATGAAGGAAGCTCGTTTGCGGACCCTCCCCCTCCTCCTCCTCCTCCTCCTCCGGAAGAAGGAAAAGGTTCGGAAGAAGTGGACGACTTTGCAGAGTTCGAGGCGTGGTTGAATAGTGGTGCCGTTGAGATTGTAGACTGAGACTCGATTGTATGCTTGGAACGAATCAATGGCTCTGTTGCTGGTTTACGAGAATGCTGTAACTAAGTGGACCATGTGTGCGAGCACGCCACTACGATGCAGGGTTTCGATGATGGGGGATAAGCAGGGCTCTGATAATCGAGTGGGACGAGGATCGTCCGGAAATACTTGGGAAATATTGATAAAGATTTGTAGAGATACAGTGTACATACAACAGTGGGATATATGGGCATGAGACAATGATGGCGGCTATACAAACTCTGCGCTCTTGAGGTGGTCTCTGAGTATGCCGTCATGGACGGTCCTCAGAGTGATAGCGGTCGCTTTGGTGTCGGTGACACTGGTGGGATAGAGATATGTTGCGCGCGTGGCGCCAGAGGGAGTGTGTTGTTTGGCAAGTTCCTTGAACTTGTCGCGCATCCACTTGACGATTGGTCCAAGCTCATTCACGCCTGTGTAGCTCGTGACATACCGCCCAAACTGGATGTTCGAGCGCAGCTTGCGTTTGAGAAGATCGCACTTGTTGAGAAAGACGATGAGTGTTGTGCGGGAAAGCAGCGGGCTGGCGACGATGAAGCGCCAGATGCGCATGGTGTCATCTAGGCGATTCATGGCAGGGTCTTCTAGTAGGGGGAGGTCGAACGGGGAGAGAGCTGGGAGACACAAGACTTAGGGGTGGTTGGTCGTGAGTGGAAGCGAGTTACTTACGAGCAAGGAAGATGATGGCGTTTATGTTTTCGAAGAACGGTAGCCAGGCGTGGCGTGCAGTACGACAGCCGCCGACGTCGTAAATGACCCAGTCGCGACCAAAGTCAGGATGCATGCCCAGGGGTTCTATGATATATACAGGGTCAAGAGAGGGGGCACCAGGGCGTGATGGACAACTGACGGGAACCATTGAATCGTATGCGCCATTCCTGAACCCCAGTCGTTCGGAGCCGCGCCCTGACAACGTCGTCGTCGGAAGGTAGGTAGTCCCGCGCACATACGCGGTCCAGGTCGTTCAGGAAGAACCCCGAGGACTCTTCGATACGCAGAGACCGTGACGAGTTGTACAGAGTGTGTATGTCGGACAGGCAGGCGGCGAGGATAGACTGGGCGGCGGCGTCGTCTGAGTTAGCAGGTAGGCCGGACATGGCGCGCACGGCGAGCTCGGAGTGCGGTGTGTCCGGGGCCGCCTCGAGTGCAGAGGCGCCAAAGCGGCGCCTCAGGTCGGCCTCTACGCGCCGCAAGGGGGCCAGGCGAAGCTTGAGCAGAGAGTCTTCCGACTCGTCAAGAAGGGCATGGACGCTGCGTATGATGTTGAGCTGGACCACGGACCGCCACGACGCCCGCTCCCGCGTCCATTCTTCGGGGTCGTACGCAAGGCGGAGATCTGGCTGTCTGTCGGCGAACGGGTTATGCATTGGGCAGTGGAACGCACTTTTCAAGGTGGTGCTTTTCCCGCTCTCGCTCTGGCCAAGCAGAAGCACGCGGACAACGCCCTTGTCCCGCTTGTCGCGCTTCCTCTTCTCGGCCTTAAGGGCGTCGTCGATGGCGTCGCTGACCCGCTGTGCCTCGGGGTCGTGGTGCGTGAGGGCGGCAAACGGATCCTGTTCAGCGAGGATCGCCATCCACGACGACGGACGAGCGGCGCGACGAGGTGGTGGTCGGTTGGAAAGATGCTCTTTAGCCTTTTACTCGTCTGGAAAATTCCAGCTGTCACGATGTCAAATATGTTGCGCAGTTCAAAGTGGTTGCATATAAACGATGCCCGTCAATGTTCGGGTGCAAATGAGTGAGATGGGTTTGATGATCTCGGAAGGGTTTGATAGAACTTTTGAAATAGGTCGGCCATGGGTTTAGCCCGAATTCAGCCCCCGCGGAGCTATACTGAGCAAGGCTAGTATTGTTGACGAACAAGAGATGCAGGCTATCAAAGTAGTATGATCCACACCTCGCTATCCGATAACTGAAGGCTTCACGACGCATCGTTTCACTATAACCGGCATCTGCTCCTATACTCGAGAAGGCACGCCAATATTGCACGCGTTGCGGCGCGATGAGAACGTCGAATATCAAGATGACTGTCAGGACTTTGGAAACATGAGCAGACCCGCGGTTAATTGAGGAGAGCAATGGACTGAATTCACTGCCCGAATCCGTGTGTGGCGGCGGTGGGAAGGTTTCGGAGGCTCCAAAAAGCCTGAACACATAGGTCTGAAACTTCCGACCGGATAGTTCTATGTCTTCGGGCCGTCGACTATCCGCAAGACTCATTCCATTGTAAATCTGTTACCGTTGTCTCACAGGCCATTGATGAGGGTAAGAGGCCCTCCGGGCAAGTCAACAGTATTCACATCATCACAAGGCCTTGATGCTTTCGGCAAGAGTGGATCGTCAACTGTCTGTCGACAGTGACATATCTATATAGCTTCATGTGTTGGTGGCAGTTGTCAACACGTTCTTACTGCCGCCACAACGCGATCGCTGATAGTGACGATCGTGATCGACCCTGCACAGCCACGCTACTCTTGAGTCTTGAGCGTCTGTTTTCACTCCCCTACTTAATCAGTGTTCGCGTGTGCAATCTTCCCGATACATATTCTGCCAGTATTCTGCCCTCTTCCAATCCGTTCGCTCGGAGTCTCCTAGTGTCTTATCTTTACAGCCAATTCGGCAACATGGAGACGGAGATCCGTGGTTTGGTTGTGGTCCCGTGCTGTTTACGAGCGTGTGCTCGGGATTTTCCATTTCTGAATGGCAAAAATCCGTTCAAATTTCTGCGCTCTGATGGGCCGCTGACTCGTTCTGCTCACTGGCCTCCTGAAACGGAATGTCGCCTCAAAGAACTTTGGCGACATATCTGAGCTATGACGAAGCGGGCCGACACGGGAGTTTCAGTAAGGCCGTCGATGTCAAATAGCGATGAATTCGAAGAGGAGTTGATGTCGGAAAACGCGCCACCGGCCGGACTGCCAGTCATCTGGATGCGGTCGAATGGCGTCCACATGTTATTCAGAAGATTTCTCATGCATTCGTCGTAAAACACTGGCAGTAGACCCAGCCGCATTTACTGATTGCCAAAGAGGAAGACAGAACTGCGTCTGTTTGCCACGACTTTCACAAGCTTCGGAGATCTCCTTACTCAAAAGCGAACATGCGAGTTTTGCCACTGTTTTGCCACACAGAGCCTCCTATTCAATTGCCCAACTTTAACGTGAAGAATCGCGTCTGACAAAGTTCTGATAGGCATTCGAGGAGTTCGTGAGATCATCTCTGATCATCTAACAATCAGTCTGTTGGCCGTAGGTGTTGACTTCCGATAAGTAGACCGGTTCGGTATCCTGAGTGAGTACTCATGAAAGAACATAGTCTGAGTGAGCACTCGAGTTCTCCCGATTAGACTGAGCTGGACGTCGCCTCTTTTCTTCAATGTGCCTGTTGCTACGCCGCACGCGATCATTGAATTCCATTTTTGGTAACCCGACAGCCGCTGGGGCCGGCTTTGTGACTGTTTCTTTACCACCATTATCCGCCTTGCCATTTCGTTCCAAGCCTGTCTGGTGAACGTCTATGTAGGCACTGAATGGCCCACCATGTTCCCCGCCAATTTGCTAGCACACTCCTCGTAAGTCCGAACAGCGATCTCGCGACAAGCCAATGCTTGAAGCAGACTCATGCAGCTAAAAACCCGTGTCAATGAACACCAATATCTGTCTGCAGCGAAGGCTTCTATGGGGCTCGAGCACCGAGAGCCGATAACTCTCTTATGTCAACACGCACGCGGAGATCGCACGCAGTCGAAGCCAAGCCAAATTCACATGTCCCTCTCACTCCCTTGTGCTCAGTCTTCGAGCTAAGCTGAGGCAGTTACTACTCTCAGGTGAGTATGTTTCCTTTGCTGTCTTCTGGCCATACTCATCTCCTCTGAGTTCTGATAGCGCCGGCCTCAAAGAGTTTCGCCAGCGTCTGACCTGGGAGTATGACAATGCCAGCTTGATCCAGGCTTGATCCCTGGCTTTTCTCCTGTGTACGGACTTGCGCGCAAGAACAACGGCGGGCATATTGAAGACATATGGCAGTGGGAATTCTATGCCTACACCTGGCTTACACAGTCGAAAAGTCGCTCATACGCACCTCTGATTTCACATCTCCGGCGAGGCTCACGAGTTCAACGTTCAACACGAGTTCGAGAATCGAGACTACATCGGCTAACATTATCCGCTTTGGGCTTTGCTCTCAATTTCTTCCCTGCTGCCAGGACGCCATCTTACGACTTCATCTTTCTCATCACACTCGCTTCAATGTCCACCTGTCTAAAGCTCCAAGGGCCAGGACCAAGGCATGTCACTAGAGTGGTCTGGGGGAACAAAACCGTCGCATCACTTCCTGGAGGAATTCGTCCTTATCAAAACTTAGATCTCATTCAAAGTCTGTAATCACCACGATTGATATGTCAGGCATTAGCGAAGTTCCGACAAGGACACTGTGTAAAGTACCTGCCATGACTCCGGATCCTGTACGACGCGTCTTTGAACGTCCGTCCAGCGTCCACGGGTCCTGGCGATTCGGGGGAAGGTGTCAACATTCTTACTCGTCTATCAACCAATGGCCTGCTACTATTACACGGAAAAAACTTCTGATTCTTGGCCTGACATGCCTCGGATCCTGACAACGCGTTATCTTACCCACACAGCTCCAAGGTCTCAATGCGAAAGCCCTTCTTCACTAAGTATGTGCGTCCAGTTTATCTCCATATACCAGAGAACCTGACCTATGAGTCACTCTAGCTAGCTGTATGGTTAAAGACTCGACTGATAGAGTACACGAGACTTGATCATCACACGATTCCAATCAATAAATCGACGCCACTAGTACTACTGGCACCGTCTGTGCGTTTCGATCCTTACCATGTCATCCTTGCGACACATGCGATAGAGCGCTCCTTCTTTTTCTTTGGACCCCTGCTTTGTTCAACGTTATCTAGACAATCTTGCAATCTTGCTTTTTGTCGTGTCTCATGGTACGGCTAACCGACCCTTCGACCTTATACCAAGCCAGGGAAGAACCACCACGGTACCTCCGCTGCGTACTTATCCCATTCCTCGCCGAACAAGACCTTCATTTGCTTGTCTTCTGCGCGGGCCCGACTAACTCCTACTGAGACCGTCCAAAACCACCACAACCCCCAAAATGTGTACATGGCCCAAGCACCATGCCCTTCGCCGAAGGCACACTCAGCTGCCCAGCCACCTGGCATTAAATGTGAAATGGCGATGCCAGCAACGAGGAGAATTGATCCAGTGTAAGCTGGATGGCGTACCCACGCATAGAAACGCGTTGTTACGAGCCTATGCGTCGGGTGGACAGTCAAGTCGAAGGTGAAGAGCTCTCCCAACGACCGGAAGCATTGGATGCGTATTGCCGAGCCGAGGAGCATGGCCGCTGCGCCGATGAGGAAGAACGGGGTGACCGAGAGACGAGGAAGTGAAGAGGAAGACGCCGGGCAGACGAGAACCGGCGCGAAAGGCGATAACGTGGCGAGAGGTGTTATCGTAGTGAGATACAGAAGCGTCTCAGAGACGGCAAAGATCCAGAGGGCGACTTGGTGGATCTGAAATTTGGCGATGGTCAATACGACGTCCGAGACCTTGACCAAGGACATGAGCTTACCCAGAAGATGAGGGGCGCGATCTGCAGGATATAAGCCTCTTCCTTGTGATACCGCCACTTCTGTGGGGTAGGATTCGGCGGGGTCAGAGCTATCTGGTAGGCCAAAGCCTCCACCACGGTTAGGGCGGCACGGACGAGTGACATTGAATGCGAAATTGGAGGGGGGTATGAAAACGACGGGATGGTGAGTTTATCACTTTTTTCTCGCTTTTATATGTGCCAGATGAAGAAGCATCAGATACACATAAAAAGTCCACAGTGCCTTGCAGGCATTGCGGCATTCATGCATTCCATTGTATTGGATTCGCGTTACTTTCCTGGTCTACGTCCGCGGCTGGCTACTTTACCGACGTCTGAAATGCTCCTGTTGCGAAGCTGAACAAGGTGCCTGCGTAAAAGTCTGCCATCCTTTAGTCGGAGAGACACCTGCCAAAAGGAGTTCGCTGCGGCAGATGCCGCTCTCCAGCTACACGTGCTGCAGTATTTCGGCGATGTGGCACTTGCGGAATCTGGACTTGCTCACGCTATCTTCCATCATCTCGCTAAATAGAGAGCTGTGATCTCAAGGCTGGGGCTGTATCAGACCGTCTGTTGCGCATTGGCCCTTACATCTTCCCAAAGGGGAATCGAACTGCCGATACATATTCCTTCAGAAAGAGTTAAGGACAGCATTCGGTCCTGTTCTCGGCTGGGTACGGCGTACAGTCAAAGGTGCGATTTCTGCGTACACCTTGTTTACTCACTCATCACTAATCACTGCATACGTAGCCCGAGGAATCAGGAATAGAAGGACCAGGATCTATCAAAAGCCGCGCCGTCACCCTTCTAAAGGTGTTTGCTCAGTGCAGCAGACCTTTCCTCGCTGTCGTCGCGTCCACTTGTTTTTCAATCAGCCCGTCATGTCTTCTCCGTGGACGCCATCATCGTGGAAATCGAAACCGATCGCTCAGGTTGAGTATACTGGTCATTTGCACCATCTTCTCTACTCACGAAGGGCACACACAGGAAGTTCAATATCCGGACCCCAAACAGTTATCTGGGTTCGTTGAGCTTACACATTCGTCGTGGCGCGTTGACCGTAGTCTTTGCAGCGTGCTTTCCAAATTAGCAACTCTCCCGCCATTAGTCACGCCTGCCGAGGTCAGCTTTCTGTAGTATCTACCTATGATCTTCCCGTCAATGTCCGGCAGATCGAAAGGCTCCGTTACCAGCTGAGCCTCGTTCAACGCAACGAGGCGTTTCTGTTGCACGCAGGCGATTGCGCAGAGAGCTTCGACGCTTGTACAAACGTACGTGATCCGTTGAACGATTCCGAGAATTTAGTAGCATGCTCCACAACATGACAGCAAGATATTTCAGCAAAGATTGGACTCATCTTGTCCTTCTCTCTCATTTTGATTTGGGGCGCGCGCCTTCCAGTCGTATGTACATTGGTCGTCATGACCTGTCTTTTGCTGAATGAATATCCCTGCTTTGTCAAGGTCCGCATCGGCCGAATTGCTGGTCAGTATGCCAAACCTCGCAGCAGTCCACACGAGACTGTTGACGGGAAACAGGTCATGAGTTTCAGGTGGGAAGACGTTCATGGAACTCACAAATTTTGCTATGACACTGACTTTTTGGGAAGGGGAGACAACGTCAACGGGTATGCCTCAGGATTTTGGGCTGTCTCGGTATCTTAATCTGTGGTAGACTGGATCCAAATGACCGCACACCCGACCCTCAACGTCTTCTCAGGTATCACTGTCAAAACCTCACTACCGATGCTCATTAACCATAGTTTGCAGTGCATACTTCCACTCAGCAGCCACGCTAAACCACGTCCGCGGCTTGTTGACGTCCGGCTTTGCTTCTCTGCACTCTCCTAGGGATTGGTCCTTGAGTCATGTCAGATCGCCATCTCTGAAGTACTAGCTTTTTCGGACACTGTCCCTCTGAAATCTGATACATATACACATTTCCAAGAAAAGAATTCGAAGTCATAGTGGAAGGTCTCTCGGACGCGCTAGACTTCAGTCGGACTATTGGAGCCGAGACAACAGCACCTTACGAGCGAGGCGGTGGACGGGGAACTCTGGGAGAAGTGGATCTCTACACTAGGTAACGCCCTTCTTGCTTTACTAACGTCCTGGTTCCCATCTTTTCTCCAGCCACGAAGGTCTTATGCTTGATTATGAGGAAGCATTCACGAGACCATCCCCGTCTGGATACTATAACACCTCCGCGCACTTCCTCTGGATAGGCGACCGTACCAGGCAAATCACTGGCGCCCATGTGGAGTACTTCCGCGGGATCCGTAATCCCATTGGCATCAAGGTGGGCCCATCCATGGCGAAGGACGAGTTAGTCCGACTGCTTGACAGTACGTCTACATGTACAACGGCGTTATGTCATAGCCCTAATCGATCCCTGAAGTCGTAAATCCGTCAAAGGACGTCGGGAGAGTGACTCTTATCACGCGGTATGGTGCAAATAAGGTTCATAACCCGTTTCGTCTTCACAGATTCCGTATCTAATATGCGCAGATTGACGCTCATCTTGCTGAACATATTGGCGCAGTTCAACAGGCAGACCATCCTGTGATCTGGATCTGTGACCCCATGCACGGAAAGTCAGTCTGAATTAGCGCTCCTCTCTCTTTGAATGGGATGCTCATTAAGTATTGGCACTGGCAGCACCTTAACGTCTTCGACTGGCTACAAGACGCGTCACTTCAGTGCCATCATCGGCGAAATCACCTCTTCGTTGAAAATACACGCGGAGAACGGAAGTCGTCTCGGAGGAATCAGTCTTGAGTTCACTGGAGAGCTGAATGACGAAGGCTTCAGCGTTACAGAATGTCTTGGAGGTAGCATGGAGCTCAGCGAAGAGCAGTTAGGCTTGCGATACCAGGCAAGTGTTACGTCTCTCTCCAGCTGCAAGACATTAGTTGATGATCTTCAGTCCTTTTGCGACCCACGCTTGAATTTCGAACAGAGTCTGGGTAGGTCTCGAACTTCATGAAGACTTCGTTTGCCTCTGAAGCGCTTTTGTCTAGACGTCGCGTTCCTTCTGTCAAATCACTTCAAGAAACAGCGACGGGGAAGACAAGAAGAGAAAGATGTTCTTTACTCCGAGCTTGGCGGCAGTCAGAAACCTTGACCTGTTGACGAGTCAGCGATGTAGTCAAAAGAACCCAGAATTGTAACAGTGGTACCAGTAAAACGTCATTCAATTCCATGTAGTAAGCATCGGGAAGATTGGAGAGCGCATATCTGAACGCCGCAGGAAGGTCCGTGTTGGAGGGAAGCGAGGCACCATTGGACGCCCACGCCTCACCTGACTCTTAAAGTTGAACGTTGAACTTGACCTTCAATATCAATAACCGTGAACAGATCCATGGAGGCGGCCTACGGCGAGATGGCCACAATTGCGTCGTAAACTCTGCTTGGAATGACGAATGACGAAATGGCCTTCCAACTGACAAGAAATTAAGTAGATTGTGTACGCGTTTTAACATGGGACTATCCTGGGACTATCAGTGCCAGTTTCGATGATTCGTAGTGCCTCGTGGCGATACTTTCTTCTTCGCTGGCACTCCGGCTACAATCTGGCTGAGTACGCCTGCAGCAATCGGGGAGCAGATCAAGCATCTCTGGAAACATAGACAACCTGGAGTCTCGATATATCCTCAGTGAGGACCACGGTTATCGAGGAGTTCGACCGCTCACTTCTGAATGGGTTCACTAGACTGTAGTAGATTCTTCGTTGAAGGCAGACTTCTCGGGTCAAAAGTGAGATCACGCTCGGACCATATGGGATACAAGGGCAGTTCAGATTCTTCGCACTGCCCGATGTGCATAAACCGAGTCAACAGCGGTCATTGGCTTCGTCGACAAGGAGAGAAGTAACATCTAGGTCGCCTCGTTGGGCGACATCATCGCAGGTTGGCGCGAAAGTTTTGTTTCTCTTTCGGATTTGGCATGGCTGAATATGTGGCCAATGGGAGACCGGGGAAATATTAATGAACATCAATCATGCTTAGTGCGCGCCACAATGTCGCGAACGTAGAAGAGCTCGAAAGGCTACGTCGAGAATTGCAATTTTGAGGGGCATCCTAAGAGGTTCGGGGGCCTACTAGGTATATACCGTGGTCGTACGTACTGGATGAGAAGTATGTCATCACGCAAGAAATATGCATATAATAAGCGTCACTCGATAGCCCCTGGCGAATATCAACTCAGAAACCCTTCAACATGTCAACCTGAGAGATGGTGGGTCTGCAAGGGGGCCTTGGAGGGTAGAGACACGGGTCTCAGCTCGGAAGCGCATACAGACGGTGATGCGGATTTTGTTCCCCGACGATTGCTGTCGCCACATACTCGCAACTCAACTTTTCACCAATGAAGCACTGACACAAAGGAAATTGGATAAGTATGATATCTACCTACAATGCGCGTCGTGATGATTAGTCCATAATAAAGGAAATGCTTGTAATAATGATAGAAACTAGTCCGTTGTGTGATAACGACCACCCGCACACCTCCGCACACTCATGAAATTAAGGACAAAACTCTCACCAGTCCTGAATCTACGTCATCGAAAACAACGTCCGAGTGCGCCCCGCCTGCCGTATGACATTAATGATCGTGAGTGAGTATCAGCAAACTATATGACTGTAGGATGACAACTAATCAGTGCTTGAAGAGGGTAGAACTTGGCTGACTGACCCATCGAGGCCAGGGCAATGAATGCACCGATAAGGCTACCGAGGACGATAGCCTGATTCGACGTAGAGGAGTTGTTGTCCGATGAATCGCCACTTGCGCTTCCCGTCGACGAGCTGTCCCCAGAGCCAGTAGCGGAGCTTGACTTGACCGAGTCGGGAAGCACGACGGCTTCGGATGTAGGTTGCGTTTCGATGTTTCCACTTCCGACAATGAGGTGAGTTCCGTTACTCGGGATGCCGTTTACGGTCACGAAAAGAAGGGCAGGTCCAGGTTGGAACAGATTGGCGTTGGGTGGCATCTGCGAGCAGTGGAGTACGATCGAGCCATCGTCGTTGACTGTGTAGGTGTTGTTCAATTGCAGGAAGCGCTGGCCCATGTTCATGGCATGGGTCGTCCAGCCTGGACGAATGACGATGCACGTCGCATTCGCAGCAGCATCGTTTGATGAGCCGGAGTACGAGTCATTAGAGACGGTCAGGTCGAAGTACTTGCCGCCGTAGGAGAGGGTGTCCGGCGCGCCACTGAAAGTCGGGCGGGTACTTGCAGAGTAGTAGGGAGGATAGAAGATCTCCATGTCATAAGTGGTGGGGAAGAAGGTGGTCAAATTGACATCAACGTTGGGATTGGAGCCAGCGATGAGAACAGATGCGTCAGGAAGGAGGAGGGCGGATGAGTGATACAAGCGGGGAATCTTGGAAGCATCTAAGCCCTTGTTCGACCATCGGCTGCCCATCTCGGCAGAGGGGTCGTAGATGGCAGGGGTGAGGACGGGCTGAGAAGCAAGAGACATGCCATATGGCATTTGTGCGTAAGTCTCGGTTGTGAGGGTCCTCTCTGCGTATCCAGCCGTACCATTCTCGCCACCGTTCACCATCAAGAGTTCACCAGTAGGGAGAATGATGAATTGACCCATGGTACGCCCGTTGATCATATCCTCATCTTGCTCGTAAGCCGGACTAGATCCGTCCTGAGGTTCGGGAGTGATGCGCTGACAGTCGTTGGATGCAGGGTAGTAGAAAGTGTCTATGTAGGGCCACGAATAGTTGCCGTAGGCATACTCGTTCATGTCAGAGCCACCACAGAACAGGACAGTCGGGGTGTAGTTGTTCGCGGGTGTCAAGGGCAGGAGAGCAACCCCGCCAGATGCGGGGTATACACGGGCAACACCACCGGGCATGTCGGGAAGGCGAGTTTCGGTGTTAGTCGCGGGATCCCAAATCACTGGATGGATGAAAGTCAGACGAAGTGACATGACAGGGATACGTCGAAATGCACGCACTGGTAGAGACGTTAGCCTGTAGGAACATCTTGCCAGATGGCAACAGGAACGTGTGGGGATATGAATTGAGGCCAGAAGTGTCAATCAAGAACTGCATGGTCTGGGCGGTAGCACCGTCAGTGTTAGGGTAGAACTCGTATGTGCAGTCGGCGGCGCCGCCCTCAAACTGGGGGTCAGTGTTGGGGTAGTTTCGGTTGACATATCCTCCCTGTACGAATCCACCGATGATGGCTATCTGACCAGTGGCAAGGGGCTCGGCAGATGAGTACCACCGCTGGTTTTGCATGGACAGGATGGACGGGTCATCGAACCAGCCGCAATCTGCCGAAGTGAAGTCGGAGCCAGCTGGGCAAGGGTTGAGGACGCGGATGGCCTTGGTGCCGTCATAGTCCTGGTAGGTGGCATCGTAGGAAGCGGAGAAGCCGCCGTCGTTCAAAACGGAACCAATGTTCCCGCCGACGGTGACGGCAGCATTACCACCGAAGGTAGCGAAGGAGCCGTTAGGAAGATGCATACCAGAGGCACAGAAGACGTTGGTTCGAATGTCCTGCAGGACAATCTCCTTGGTCTCAATGTTCCTGTGTTTCACTGTAAGAATTGGCTGCCGCCACTGGGAATGGAACACACCATACTGCCCCCCAAGCGGGATGTCCATTGATTTGTGCAGCGTTGCCCTCTGCCTTGTCCATGATGTAGACCATTTGGTCGTTGCCCAGGAACATCTAATGAGAAACCCATGAGCACGCAGGCCGGCAGAAAAGGCGGGGATGACAAGCTCACCATCATTGCGCTAACTTTCGAGTCGCCGACTGTGGTGAATGATCCCGCCGATTGCGCCAACGTGGGCGCTGTAGCCGCCAACGCCATGGCCAGGCGCGCTAGAGAAGAAATCATCGAAGATCCTCGCAGAAAGGTGAAGGTAGAAATGAAGAGAAAAAAAGAAGGAATGACAGCGAGGATGACGGCAGGAGGAGAGTGGGATTTTCGGCCAAGGTTTGCCTGCCTTTTTGCATAACCCACCTGTCAAATGACGAACACGCGTTGGTAGCGATCAGTGTGATTGATCCCGGTTGTTTCACCCCGACATTCTCATTCAGCACTCAGAGTCTAGAACGGCTGGAAATTTCAGCCTTTCGGGCAGAACTGCCCTCCGAGAGCATTTTCTTGCAGCCAAGAAGTAGTGAGGAATAGTGGTGCGCTTTGGAGCCGACAGCGGAGTCGGAGGACCATCCGGACGATCTGGGAAATGCAGTGCTTGGCGCCCTATTATCCCCGAAATATTTACCTCCCAGGCCCCCGAACTTTCTGGGTTAAGACACCTTCTGGACGCCTACACCAGTCGTACATAGTCGTACATACTCATACTCCCGCAATGCCTTGCAATCGCAAATGTCGTGGCGTACGTCCGAAATAGTATGACCTCAGGTCTCAAGGGCGACGCGCACTACAGTATTCATTTGTCGGAATCGTTGAAGAACACGAATGTACGTTTCACTACCTTTCCACTGATGAAGCTATGTATCCGTCCACATATTGAACTATGAGGGATCGTTCACCTTATGATAATGCACGCTCAGGACGTGTCGACCAGTCTCGACTCTGGTCAAGTCAGATGCAGAGTGGAAAAGATAATTGTGTCATGTATAGCTAGCCGCCCAACATCATCGGAACTTGACTTACAAATGGCAAGCTGTCTAATCTCACCGCCGCAGGAAAAGCGATGCGACACTCGGACGGGCTTGGAAGGATGAGGGTGTATTTCGCCAAGAGTATAGCTGGCAACTATTCGCCGTTGACAGTGACACCAGTCCGAGTCCACCGACGAATCGATGATGCCTTCCACGGTCTCATGAACCCGTCTTGTGAAGAGAAGAATGCATATTCATAGCAAAGTCGGAGTAGACAACAAAGAATCCCGAGCGTATACAGACACAATTCTGAGAGTCCAACAAGTCCATGCAAGCCAGAGCCAAAGAGAGTCATAAGTAGATGATCAGTTCAAGTCTTCGTTTTCTTCGCCGTACGCTCGCCATCCTCGCCATCTTCGATATTGCCGCCGTCGCTTGTTCGCTTGCCACGATTCTTGATAAGTTCCACCCCGTCATGCAATTCTGTAGTAAACTCCAAGTGGCTCTCTTGCAGGGCATCAAGAAATTCGACATGCTGCTGCATGTAGTTCTGGAAGGTTCGGTCGTTGATCTTATTACTCGAGAAGCGTCCGAGGGTATCCTTGAGAGCGCGTTTGTTCGTTCCGATGACAAGGTGCTCCGCCAGTCGTGTGTCTCGTAGATCGCGAAGCTCTTTCTCAGCCTTCTCCTTGAAGTCTAGAGTCAAATATTGAGAATGGGTAGAAAGAGGCGGATAGCAGAAAACTGGACGATCTACCTAGCAGGAAGTCGATCTTCTCCAATTTCTCATTCCTCTTTTCCAAAGTTCTGCGGGCTGTCACTAGGGCGGCGGCTGTCTCCTCCAGTTCCTCTTTGAGGCGAGCCTTACCCAGTTCGTTCCCCTGTATGGTTTGATCCTTCTCCTGTATGGTCTGAACAAGGACCTTAGTCCGGTCGTCGGTCTCCTCTTCCATCAGTGCTATGCGATTCTTTAGCTGCCAAATTCCATGATCCTTCTTCGCCAATTCCTGGTCTCTTAGTCTCTGTCGATCGACTTCAGCGGCGGTCGTCGTCGAGTTAGGGTTCGTTAGATGAGTGTATTGATTGATTGCCGGGGGTGGGACCCGGATGGTTTTGGCCTATGATCAGTCAGAGTATGAAGACATGTACAATAATCAGCACGTACCGCCGGAGAAGGGCGGTGTCTTGAGCTAGAAGACGAGGCGACGCCAGGAGCTGCAGCAATGAGAGAGTGCCGGCGGTCTGCCTTACGCCTGGTCCAGTCGTCTTGTCTTGAGCACTTGAGTCTATTCTGACTGCATGGCGTGCAGATCAAGACGCGATCCTGTTTGACGCAGGGCTGTTGCGCGTCCTTGCATTGCGTGCAAGCCTAGAAAAAGCGGAAGGTAAGAGGACACGTCTCGCGGTCATGTTCATATCGTACGCACCTGATCAGCATTTGCCCTGGCAAAGTCCTCACGGGCTTTGCGGTCGTCTTCTACTAAGCTAGCCATGTGGTTGTGGTCAAGACTCAAGTGTTACGTTGAGCAACTGACGCGTGGCACGTGAGCGTGTTGTCACGCCTTTCTTCTTTATCCTGAACGACAGCCTTGACGACAGCTTGGCCAGAGCGTTGCTGGCTTGCGCGCCCCTCTAGCCCGGTTCTAACATCAGCTGAGATATGCCGACCGTATGATATCAACGGATCACTGATAGCTATTGTCGGAGGATACCACGAGTTGGCAACACGCAACGTCCACGATCTTTGCACGATGCATAACTTCCCTAGATTTTGTACCCGAATTCCGCGTCTCCATTCTCAAATCATGCGGCTCTTGCTCGCAGGGCGGCGGATCCATTGCTGTTTTTGTCGCGTGGCCCTTCTCCACAATGGCACTTTGATCATACTCACATTCAAACTTTTGCGTCGGTTGTAGGGCCGCTTGTCATTCCATGAACAGAAGTTTTGGTGAGACCGTACCACTCTCGTGTGATGGCCTGACTGAAGATCTGCCTCGATAGGGTCACGTAGGCGGACGTTGAGCCCTACATCGATGAAATCTGTTACGCTATGGTCGGCCGCAAGAAAGAATAATGTCTTGGTACTACGGCATGTGCATGTTCCTGTCTGTTATCCCATTTGCCTCTTCTCCAAGCTGGAACTCGGCAACTTGTTACCTCATGCATCCTTGTCTTTCGTAGTCATCACAGCATTACTTCCTCCCGGACTTGCACTGGACTACTACTGGACTGGACCATCCTATCATCATCACCACACTCGTCCCTCAATTCCGGGGCTATCAGCGTGCGGGTGATAAAAGAAAGGTATGCAATCTGTCTAAACTTGGCTAGACAAAGCAAGGTATACCGTTCTGCAGGGTCTACTCCGACGTGATCTTGGAGGTGACGCGATCACTGGACTCTTTGAACGCTAAATTCAAAATTGCTTTGACTGGCGCTTGACGCTCGGCCGCGCTCAGAGGCAGTCGTTGTCCTGCGTTCAGTCGCCTTCCTGTTGCGGTACGTTCCGCTCTCTCAATTTGCAGACGTGATGTATGCCGACACTCAAAGGTCTTTCTGTCAGGTTTATATTCCCCCCCCCCCCATCGGCGTTCGAACAAAGGGTTCTTTTTCGGAAATCTCCTCTTTAAATATTGATTTTTCTACTGCCGGCTTTATAAGAGCGGACGGCTCATTCCGTTTCGTTGGCGCAAGGGCTCTCCCTGTAGTTGTAGACTGAGCCAACGGTGTGTACACTGATCACACCTCGTCTGGAAGCATTGATTCTGACGAGCTTCCTCAATCCAGATTCCTTTCGTTCATTGTATATTCTTCTTTCACGTTGACGAACATGACGACTCGACAACGAACTCTTATGCCTGCGCCCACCTCGCCACTTCCATACCCTACTGCCCAATCTGTGCCCCCCACAGAGCTGGCGATCGGAACTCTTCCGCCGATCGGCGTCCCGCCCACTGACGCCGACTCTCCAAAGTCTACACGCAAATCTAGGCCTCCTCTCGCGCGGCGCGAGCACATAGCCAGACAGGCTGATCAACTAGCTGCTCTGGTGCTTCCAAAGCTTCCCGGTGGAGCCACGCCTCGTCTACCTACGCCCTCGGACCAGTCAATGACTCCTGAGTATCCCGACCCAACGAAGAAGTCACACGCCCGCAAACGTCCCGCGAACCACATCCCTCGTCCGCGCAACGCCTTTATCCTTTTTCGCTGTGACTTTGTGAGGGATCAGACCATTCCGCGCAGCATTGAGCGGGATCATCGCAACCTCAGCCGCATCGCTGGTATGATGTGGACGTCTATGGGGCCAGAGCAACGCGAGCCGTGGGTGGCTATGGCTAGGAAGGAGAAGCAGGCGCATGCGGATCGATTCCCGAATTATCGCTACAAACCTGAAGGACTGGCGTTGCCGAAGAGAAAGGTCAAGGTTCGGGGTGTCGGCGGGGAGGCCTACGAAGAAGAGGAGGCGTTGGGGCCAGACGATGACGATTACGTCGTCAGGCGGGCCCCGCGGAAATCAGAGAGGAAGGACAGAGGCAGAGAGCTGGAGAAGAAGCAAGTGGCGCCTGCGGTCAGCGGTGCCGAACTTCCTGCACATGCGACTCTCTCGTACACGCTTCCCCACCGTCGTTCGTCTTCCTGTCCGCCTCCTGGATCCCAGTTGTCGATGTCAAGTCTTTCAGGGCTCCACCACCACCCCAATCCTTTCACCTCTACCGGTGAGATGCCTACAGTGAGACTTGACTCTGTCGCACCTTCTGGCGCCTCATCTACCAGGAAGGATAGTGGTGGGAAGACGCAAGACGATATCACAACATCTCGTCGTCCCAGCCGTGTCCTCACCTTTCACTCAGTGCAGCCTGCGGGCTCCGTCTTCGATGGTCATGGTCTTGCGAGTCCATTTGCCTTCAATGGTCCCGATTCTGGCTACAGTCCTACCAGCACCGATGGCGGAAACTGGGACAATGGCTTGACGTATCCTTGGGGTAATCACGGCTCCCACAACACTAATGGCAATGGATACATCCTCCCAACGTGGACCTCTTCTTTCGGCTTTCCTGCGACCCAGTCACACTCTGTGGGTGGCCAGATGGACTGGGTCTCCCACGCGTACTCAGAGACTGGAGGTTACTCGTTGCAATCGGGGAATACATGGGATACGACTGGAATGACACCGAAGGTAAATTCTGAAGCTTGCATACCTGTTCCACGGACTTACACCGTACACAGGCAATGATGAACCTTCCATATCCCCAGGCATGGTCGCCTCAGCACCCTGTCCACTATCCCGTCTCCCCGCCTTTTGCCAAACAGGCAAATTCGCCTTTTTCTGCTACTCCAGAGTACCCACAATCGCCATCTAGTCGCGATGTGCCTCAATTCAACGATCCCTTTTCTTCTCAGTCCTCAGCAAGCCGCGCTCCTAGCCCTCGCCCACCAGCTATCTCGCCCTTGGAGATGTCTCCAGCCTGCGTGTTTCCCATCCTCGCCGGTAACCGGGGGTACTGAAAATACATCCTATCGCGGACTTTCCTTGAGATACGGTTAACGACCTGCCTTGGTGTGGATACACATCCCCTCCCTAATCTCCATGTTTCTTTCACTTCTTTTCTTTCTTTCACACCAAGACCAACAATCATCTGCCCAACTGCATGTTCCTACTCTAGCATTTCATTGATCTATCGTACTTTACATCTGTACCTACGAGCGGTCCAAGGTTCTGGTAAACCTCTTAACACTTAACTGTACTCAATTTCATTATCTCATCTCCATCATGCCATGTGTTCTGAACTGCAGTCTCGACGTCGTGCCTTGAGTCCCTGAGTAGCGAGTCGGCAGTAGCCAGGCGCTGAACCTTATGATCTGTGAAGCGTGGCACATCATTCAGCGCGTTGCGCAACATATTAGAGTACTAGAGCTTGATGCATGGTTCTACCTTTATGATACACAATAGACATACTAATAAATTATCCCCCGGCTCCAGACGAGCACTCTACATTATTCGACAACTCTGATGCGGATCAATACCAAGTTCCATGAGCTCCTCCTCAGCTGCTTCCTTCTCATTCTGCTTCAATTTGAGTCTCGACTCCTCTGGGAACCAATCTTGCATGAAATTGAGCAAAGCCCAATCGACGTTGGCTGTGTAAGGCGAGTGAGCGTGGTTGAGGGGGGAAGAAACGATCAACAAACATTTGTCTGCATCGAGGACCGTCGGCGCCCTACACATTGGACAGTCACCCTGGCCGCGCTTCTGCATCTTGACAAGACAGCGGACACAGAAGAGATGCCCACAATGAAGACGAATCGGCTTGAAGGCGATTCCAGTGCATATAAGGCATGCGTAGTCATCGAGATGTGGTATGACAGGGAGGAGGGTTTGCCCAATGGCCTGAACGAGGAGCCGTGGAAGAGACACCGATTGGGCGTGTAGGATGAGCCTCAACCCTTCGTGCCCGTCACTAAGATCCGGGAGCGCCAATGCAGTACGTTTGGCATGTTTCTTGAGAATCTTTCGAGTCGCTTCAGAGTTTGCAATTTGGAACTGGCAGCTTCAGCAGACGACATACGAATTAGAATGGCAGGAACATACCTTCTTGATGTTCAGGATATACTGATTTAGTTGCAAGAATGATTCAAGTGCTTGTCGACTGTTCTTGAGCTTAAGTAGTCGATTATCTCCCAAGCCTCGGTCCGTTACACGCTCGGCGAACTGCTTGAGTCGCGTTTCGCTCTCTTCAACGGAGTGTTCCCCACGAGACGCTTCGCCGACGCTCTCGAAGACTTCTGCTTCAACGTACAGCTGGAATATTTCTCGCCATGAGTTAAGATCGGACTGAGAAATGTTGAGCGGTTTGTTTGGTAACCTACGATTAGAAAGGTACCTTGTGCAGTGCATGATGAGCGACTCGTATTGTCCCAGGATTAGTCAACATCGAATGTGGATGGAAGCCAGAAGGTGATGCAGACGAGAGTGGACGCGCCGAGTCAGAGATGTCGCGCGAAAGGTGCTCCAAATTCTGCGAGAATTCGGACTGAACAGTCATGAGGTGCTCCGAGGTAGAAAGCAGAGCCGTTGAAAGCATCTCGAAGAACGCGGTGTCCGACACAAGTGGTATCACGATTTCTTGTAGTGATTCGTCATTATTCCTAGGGAAGTCAGAGAAGTAGGTTCCATTTTTGTGGGCGGGTACTGACTCGGTGGAAAGTTCGGGTGATAAGGTGGAACTTCTCCGGTACCGACTGAGGGCATAGAGCAGGCTGGGTGAAGGGTGGACGGCGTGGTCCTTCTGCGTCGTATCTTCGTCCCTGTCTGCGTCTGCGTCTCCCTCCCCGTCCTCGATATGCGCGCTGGACTCAATCGGCCCCATTCCGTCCAAATTCTGCACGTTGGCGTCCTCGCTCGGTATGTGGACCCAGAACCGCAGGCACGGCTCGATGTGATGTGATTCCTCGTTCAACTCGTACACGACTCGATATCCCTCGGGAAGCGCCGCCTCGGTCGCCTTGCCCTTGCCTTTGCCATTCACGCTCTCGCTGGGCGCCAATAGCGACTGCAGAACATCAGGCGTTAGGCCTATCGAAGCGAGTTCCAGGACGATCTGATTGATGAGTTTCTTGAGCTGAAACACCCGTATGAGTTGGTCGGTGCGAGCAGAGTGAAACAGCGAAGTCTACCTGTCGATACTGAACTGCATTCTCGCGTAGATGCGGAGGGAGGTCCGCGAGAAGCTGGGCGTAGGTTTTAGAGAAATGCATCAAGCTGACCAGGCGTTTCTATATTTGGGATTCACCTCCTCCCCTCAGGCCTCATGATCCATCTCCGGTGCCCCCGTGGTGCAGTTCCAAAGACGGAGAGTGCGGTTAGGAGCTACGAAAAGGAAGCCAAATCATCGCGTTTGAGACGAGGGATCTTGGAGGACTCCGGAAGAGTGACACTGACATGCAACGGTCAGAGCCACACACGTGCGTAACAGACTACATGACTGAATTGACTGGACGGCTTCGGGAAGCTTCTATAGATAAACAGTAACGCTACTACTCCTTCTCCTCCAGGCCGAATATCTGCCAGAGAAGATGTACTTGTCCAAACGGCCGCTCGCTTCCTAGAAGCGTCGACGCTGCCTCGTACTTGTTCTCTGGCTTTCTAACCTCCTCACAGATGACCTTGTACGCATTCGCCAGACGCTCTAGCGCTGCGTGATGTATCGTCATATGCAGCCTCTGCACCGTCAGCTGTGATAACCTTGCCGATTGTACCACGTCCAGCCCAGACAACCACATAGAGAATTTCTGCAAAGCGAGCTTCAGCTCCGGTGGTCGTGCAGAAGGCACGTAGGACAGTGGTTCCTAGAAAAGATGTCACCAACTCGGCATAGCAGCATTCCAGAAGAACGCACGTTTCTGTTCCCTTTTTCGCACACCGTAATGATATCTTCAAGGCCGGCGTCTTTGATGATATCGTGATACTGAAAGAGTTAGGACACCGGAGGTAACTGCACTCAAGGACTTACATGTTCCTCGATGAGGGAGAGGACTCGCTCATTGATCACATTGCTGATCATGTCCTTTTTCTGGGTCGTGAACGAAAAGGGATCCAGAACGGACTATCGAGAAGTGTGAGCAACAAGAGGAGCAAGTGAACTATCGTAGTCAATTACCAGCAGATAGCTTAGGCAATTCAATAAGAAGACAGGTAAATCCCATTTTCGCACCATCCGAGCTTTGTTTTGTCCGGCATTCATGCACATCTCGATGGCGGGGTCGATAGTCGTATCGAGAACGCGGCCGAAGCCCAGTATGACATCGGTTTCTTCTTCGTCTCCTAGGATTGATGACTGATAGACAGTCATGATTTCCTTCAAGATTAGCGCATGATCCAGGATTTGTATGGGCGGTGTGAGAGAGAAGTCATTGGGATCCTTCGCCGCGCGTCAGTGTGAAGACGGTGTGACTGAATTTGACATACCAATGTTACGCGTAGAAGAGCGCGTCCTTGCGCCTCTATCGAATCGTAAAATACCTTAGAGGCGACGTCGGTAATTCTACAGAAAGATCAGCAAAAAGATAGTGCAGGCAGCAAACCCTTACTCCTCAAGGGTTTTGGTAAGGATAGCGTCGTTGCCGATAGTCCGCCGCATGGTCAACAGATAGAACTGAAGCAGATTCGATATCTTGTAGGACACAATACTACTCTCCTGAGATCGGACTGTTTGTAGCACGCGAACCTGAATGCTGGAGATCAGGATGACATTAAGAGAACGAAAAACACAAGGCAAAAACCTTCAGCGGTTGACAGAGTTTCCCAACAGCCAAGTCCATCAATTCGCGTATCCATTCCTCTTCTTCACTTTGTCCATCAAAATTCCGTACGCTGCCCACCATTCGTCGAGAGCTCATCACGCTGAACAGACTCTCCAAGAACTCTCGCTCAGCTGCAATGGCCTGATGCACCCAGGCCAGCATGTCACCAGTGTAGCGCATGGGGTCATGAGCGTGCAGCTCGATGGGACGGGGAAAGCCAGAAGGCCCACCACGCGTGAGGGCGGTAAGAAATGAGGACAAGAGGGAAGCTTGACGCGTCTGTGAGAGTATGGAGAGTGCCTCGGTCAAAAGCTCGGGTCGTTTGCGTAAACGGTTGACAGATTCGCGCATGGCGGACGAGACCTCAAGCTGGCCGAGTTGCCTGAACTCGTACGCACACCAGCGAGCAATCTTGTCGTAGCCTTGTTCGAGATATGATGATGTTGAGGACATGATATCCATCCTGTTCAATATTAGTTGCTGCGAAGGAGCAGAACGGAGAGCGACGCACCCAGCCTGTGTTGGCCCATCCTCGCCCGCCATCAAGACACGACAGTCAGCGCGTATCCTCTCTGTCTTGTCCAGGGCGGCAAAGAACTCCTTGCCTATGGGCACGTCTCTCGACGTGATCGCCTTGATTTCGTCCTCTGTGAGCGCAAAGCGCGCCAGGAACAACTCGACAATCGATTTCTTGACCTGCACATCCTGTCTTGTCTGAAATCATCTTGCAAGGTCAAGTACTCGTTCAGATGAACCGACCTTTCCTGCCGCAGGTTCCCCGCCCTTTCCAGCAACGACGAACTCGCCTCCCCAGTCGCTGCTAATTGCCGCTCAGCCTCGTCACAACTCGTTCGCATGGCATCGACATGACTTTGAAGTTGTCCAAGTTTCTGTCCTTGTTCATTGACACGTAGGGTCAGCCCGACGAAAGACGCCCACGTACCTCATCCACCTCCGCAAACGCGGCTAGAAACTGTCGGCTTCCTTCGGCCAGCTTGCGCTCCATATCCTTGCGCAAATACTTCCTGGCACGGGCGGCGGCCTCAGATAAGTTGGCGGAGTCGTCTTCCGCAGTGTCGTCCGCGGGCTGCTTTCCCTTGGGACTAGCGTACAACTCCGACAGCGTCGCAAGAGCCTCTTTCGTAGCCTCGTCATCAAAATTTGTGCCCAGAACCTTGTACAAACGCAGATGGACTGGATTCCGCCCCGGGGCGGCTTTGCGGTCGGGAATGGGCGATCCCGACGGTGAGAGAGGAGAGAAAGCCATAACCCTAACCCGGTCGATGGGGCAACAGTACTTTACTACACAGACTGAGATTTACCGTGACTTACTTACATAGAAGGACACGACAACAACACGACAAAGACAACAACAATACAACTAGACAGTATGAATGAGGACCTCCCACACAACATCAGCCAGCTCTCTCAGCTGCCAGTACGTTCCACAGCAATACTTGGCAATGATATAGATGAAGTCCCAGATGATCCTCTTGCGGCTACCCATGTCGGTCTGCACGATGTGAAGCAGAGCGAAGTACGTGGTTTCCCGACTGCCTGTGTACACATATGCAACAATGATCCCAAATACAAGGGGATTGCAGTACATGTATACTTCCTTGGTGTCCTCTCTTAGAGGCACGTCGGGGAAAACAGACTTGAACAGGACACGATGGACCGAGAAAATGACGCCCGAGACAAGGATGTTGAGGTCAGGCGGGACCACGTTGTTACTGTAGCAAAATCAGGTGTTATAAGAATGAGAAGTCGTAAAGCGCACGGCGCGGCCATTGCTTGATATAATCTGTAACGACGAACTTAGTGCAATCCTGCCACTTGTTCAGATGTGTGCACCTTGTCCCAACAACCTCAAGGATACTTTTCTCAACCACCTCTGCCAAGAGCGTTTCGACAGCCGACTGAGGACGATAGTTCTCCGGGGTTTGGTCGCGAAGCCGAGACAAGACGCCGAAGACATCTGCTTGGAACCTATTGACAGTATCAGGCAAGAAAGATGCGTAATCGGGGCAGACCATTCACTTGTCGACCTCGCCATCACTCATATCAGTGTCTGTACCAGACTCTGAGCGATGGTCGCTCATCAGTGTGTCGCGGTCCAAATGAATCGAAATCTCGTCGAGGACCCGATCATTTTGGGCGTTGTGTGGCGTCTGCGCGTCCCACTCCGAGGCGTCGACAGGGATCGTAACGTCCTGGTCGCGGTTGACAGCCACGCTAGCCCATTGGCGGATGAACGACTCGGAGTGCGTCGCGTCATCGACATTCGTTTCGTAGCGAGGGATGTCGCTGCGCGAAACTTGCCGAGAACGGCTGATTGGCATAGTAGGAAACGGGGCTCTGGGGGCGTCATGGAGCAGGACATGGTACTTATGGCAGTAGAACTTCAACTGAACTTAAACCAGGGGAAGCCCGATGGAGCAAAGAAGAGAGTCAACTTTAATGTTAGCCTATCCCCTTGACTCGGAAGCGTGCGACGGAAGTCTGACAGCATGACCTTTTGTACTTCAGAATGTCGGAGTAATTGGTATTTGGACACAGTGAAGATCTGGCCTCCGTGTAAGCATTCCGGTAAGTCGAACTTGACTGAGCAAAGGTAGAACAGGAAAAAAGCAGAAACGGCAACTCCCGGCTCCGAACTCCGAAGATCTGCAATCTCACCTCGCAAATCTAACACGCGGCTGTGTGGCGTTGGATTCTGAATCGTTATAGTAACTGTGTGTTCAAATCAGTACTCACGCCTGTCTGGGCCTCGGTCATCGGTGAGAAATCAAGCTCTCGATAGGGTAGAGGGTGTAAAAAATGGAGTGCGGGCCGTCCGACTGGTATGGTTCACAGGTCGATACGGAGAACGTTCCGCGACGGGCGCGCTGATACGGTGGACAGTTACATAACAGATAATTGAATGGTCGCACCCCAGGGGACGGATGGGCAAGGCTTCTTGGGTTCCCCTTCTGATGCTTGTTACAGTGATATTATCATACAGTTGGCTCGCGAGATCCCATCGGTGACATATTCTCAGACAGCGTGCCCCAATCGAATCACCATTCAGTAGTTGGCGCACCCGTACTCGCATCATTTTCCAGTCCTTGAAACGTCTCCGTAATCAACAATCCCGCTAGGAAGTATCCAGACTGTAAGTATGCGGCTCAAGTCATGCAGTGAACTCGGTACAAAACATCAAGAAATCATCAGATCCATTCCCCGAAGACACGCCCAATTTACGTGAGGAAACTATGTACATACGCCTGCCATCAAGTAGTCAGACCACTGAGAGCTGTTTTCGACTGATTCGAGGAGCCAGTCCCCGCAAATATTCCTCGACTCATTAGTGCACGCCCCCCTCCCAGCATTCACGAAGAACGCAGGACATCCACAAAGACCTGCACAAGCTCACGTCGGCACCAGTCTCCCGGTAGGCAACACGCCTCCAGCGCATCCAAGAGGTCCCGTTGGATCTGAAGCCTCTTCCGAGGACTTTTCCGGACCATGTCGATGAGGGAGGCGTGAGCCTCAATGCGGTCAGCCTTATACATGAAGGCGTGCAGAATAGAAAATATCTGCGGGTTTTCGTAAAGAACGAAGCAATGTTGGTCGATGGGTATGATGAGACGACTGAGGGCGCTTCGCAGAACGACTCGATGGGCAGCGAACCTCACGCCAGCAACAACCAGGATGAGTTCAGGTGGTGCAATACCAAACATAGCGGTTCTAGTGAACGTTAGATGAGGCGGTACATCATCTTGAGCCTCGAAATGCATTTACCGGGTGGCGGTGGCCTCATACAGACTGAAGCAATTATGAGAATGTGACGGCTGCGCTGCTAGGCAAGACAGTCTCACTGACCCGCTGCCGCAAACTCTCAAGAAGGTTCGCCATACAATCTCGCCTTCAATTGTAGTTAACATTGGTGTGGCCGTATTGGAGCCTTCGCGCCTCAGGAGTGCTAGATCTCCCAAGGTGGCCAAGAGGGATCTGCGGGGTCATCAGTCCATGGCCAAGTTGACATAAAGTTCGAATGGCGTACCGTGCACGGCGTGGGACAGGAGGGGCGCTGTTGAATTGCATTAAATGACGCATAGGGTAAACGGAGATGGGAATGCACTGCAGATTGTCTGTCGTTTATATAAGACTTACTAGGTACAAAATCCATCCCGCCAATCACAGTCTCTAACGAAGATCTTTGAGAAGATACTAAACTTTAGTCAAGAGGGATACGTGGACGACCTTCCCGCTGTATGGCATGGCATTGGATCAAACTAGAGGAGGGGATGTTGCAGACTATTCCATCAGATCCCGAACCAAAGTGCAAAGAACGCTTTGGACGAAATACCGCAATCGTGGTAACAAGGGACTGCACCAAAGCGAACGGCACGGTCCGTTACCTTGCAGCCCGACGGATTGATTAAAGAAGCGCGCTAGGATGCTGCGGGAAAGTTAGAATGTTACACGGTCCACAAACGTGTCGACACCATAATACATATGTATGGGGCGAAGAAGTCAGAAGAGAGAGTGGGGGGCGAAGGAAATTGAATGGATACAAATCGAGATCCACCACCAAAGCTGCCGAGGAACTACCTCACTCCTGAACATGGGAGCCAGTAAATACTCTTCTAGCCCCGCCGGTCGGCAAAATGGAGGGAACACCCACTTTGAAGGTACAGTTGATGAGAAAGTTTCATCAATGCATTCGATTCAGACCCAGATTGCTGTGAAACTCGCGTCACCGATAGCGACGATGTGTGTAGCCAGGCAAATCGATCAAGAGGGTCCTGTCAATGAAAAATGAAGAGCGCCATGTTTCGGTTACTGGGAACCATAGGCCAATCATCCGTATGATGGGGTGACTGGTGGAAAATAGCGGTAGATCGTGTTCGGAAGGATGGTCAACCTTGCGCGACAAGGTTTACAATCGAAGGAGCTTTGAGGGCCTCGACTAGTGCAGTGCAATGCAGTGCGGTGCATAAGCTAATATAATCCGTCAGAAGAATCGTGCATGAGAGTCGAAGATTTACTCAAACTTCAAATATATCAGGCAGCTAGCTGCACAAGAGTATGGGTGGACCGGAATTGCCGTGGACTTGGTCGGCACTGCAGTCTTCATAATTTATAGGCAAGGATAGGATTGGAGGCGCTCCGGTAAGTGAGGGATTGATCCTCAGTGCATGCCTGAGTCTCGTAGTGATGAATTCGTCGGTTTACGTGACCTCATCACCGACACTGGCACGGGCATGCAGATAACGGACGCTCCGCGACACAAAGCAGCGGGGCGCCAAACAACGAGAGGGAGTAGTATCACCGCGCTATGTGCACGACAATAGCGCGGGTGCAAAATTGTTGAGCCGCTCGACAGCCCGCCAGCCGACTATTGCAGGGTTGGAACTTCGTAACAGCATCGTATACACATAGCTAAGTATCAAAGGAGAGCAGAGCTAGTACTCGCCTCTGCAATGTAGAGATACCAATCACCCCGTAGCACAGGCTTCGTACAGCCTAGAGTGGAAGATGAGCATACAGCGACGCTATCGAGAAGTCGAAACTCACTTCGGGCCCGCCATTTTCAGATATTGTCTCCAAATAATGTCGTTCACGACCGCCGATAGCACGAACCGTATGGGCTCCAAGTCCTCTCGGGAAAGGTCTTCGAGGATTGAAGTCAAAGTGCTAGAGGATTGTCAATGGAGGTCACGGTGTGAGAACGGAATAGCAACGAGTACCGCATATCTTTGGTGACAAGGGCGTTAGATGGCGGCATGCAGCGACACCAACGAGGAGGGATCTCGGGTGGAGGTATTAGGGACCGTTGGATCTCAATGGTGCGTCGGAGGCCAATCCAGCCATTCAAGGCGATCAAATTGAACCAAAGGTGTGCCTTTCCCATCTCAGATACACTGACAAAGCACCGTGAGTTATAGTAAGAGTTTTTGAGGGACATACATACCTTTTGGCATCCAATTGTTAGGCACTCGGCAAGTGTCAGAAGTCATGGGTCACTCCTTCAACTTCGAGGCCAATGTGTACAGCAATACCTAGACTCTCGAGCGAGGACAGACAACGTGGTACCAGAACCTATTACCGAAGTGTTTCTGCTTGCAACGAGAGAAAGAAAGAATTCGAAGGTGCTCACTAGGAAAGATCCGGGAGAAATGCGCTCTTCGGCGAAGTATACCTCAAACGGCGGGCAACCGTGGTGTTTGGGCATTGAATACGGTCACTAGGAGCGGACTCGAGGCCATCCCATGGCAGGCATTAGGACGAGGAAGGCACAGAAAATGATTTGGGCAAATGCGGAACAGCTTACAGCATTACTCTATGCGAACGTCCCCCTAAGCCGGTCGCGAGTATCACTCTCGTGGCCAGGCATTACCAGGCTCAGCTTCGGAAGCGCTGGTGTATTGAGTAGACGCGAATGGAGACGTAAATATAAACTTCACGTTCAATCCCATGGAGACCTATCCAGTGCGTTCTACACGCCTCGCTGATCCGCCGAGGGCGTGCCACTCCCGTGAGGATATGCATCCCCAATATAGTTTCTCTCGAAATCCCTGGCAGCGGGTTAAGGGAGCGCGAATCGAAGCCGAGACTGTAACAACAGTCGGAAAACTCCGTAGATCACGGTACACACATTTTATCAGCATTTGCAGGGGCAGTGGCACTGTGAATTTGCGTACTCACCAGCAGGAAGCAGCAGCTAGTTGACAGGCAGTGAATTCATCATTGATGCTAAAAATTTCCTGGTAACAAAATCGAAAGAAATGTCCAATTCGGGCGGATTTGATGGAAGAAATATGCATGAGGACAAGCGACGGCAGATCGCGGTCAGAATCGATGCTGTAGTCGATTCGCAGACTCGTATGTAATGCCCTGACAGGCCCTATCGGATATAGGTAGACCGTCCACACCGTAAACATCAGCGGGGACTGAATCAAGAGGTTACGAGATAGGCGATCTTTCCTAAGCACACTCACCGAGCTGTGGCGTGTCGAAAGGCTGCTACACTAGATGGTCTTCAGCATACCTGGCGACGTGGGACTAGGGAAAAACGGTCCTGAGTATTTCGACAGTCCGGGTGACCTAATCAAGCGACAAGTGAGGCAGTATCGCGAGTCGCTCTTGCCCACTATTGGTAGTTGAGGGTACGAAATCAAAATCGGTGATGGAGCTAAATATGGAACCGTAGCAAGTTCGAACACGGGGTTATCGGGGTGTAATCTCCTCGTTCTCATCCGCCATGTCATTAAGCATTGATTTATCCACCGGAGTGCGTCTTGAAGCCGAGCTTCGTTCCCCATCGAACGCAGGGACGACAGAAGCGAGTCTTGCAATCTTTCTGCACCCCTGGTCCTGGTTGGGCGGACGAATGGACGATCCGTGAGTAATTCTGTACTCTATGTTCACGATCGCGAGTTTCAAGTTGATTCATTGCTGTAGAGTGGTATTCCTTCTCATGAATGTCTTCAAAGGCCACAACTTCTATCTGCTGAGGTACAACTCTCGGGGCGTCGGTGGGTCTACCGGCTGGTCATCATTGTCGGGCACAAGTGAGGGAGCAGACCTTCGCGCACTAGTGGCATGGGCACTTGAGCGTGTGGGAAATGTACGTCGACTTGTCATTGTGGTAAGCTTCGGCCGCGGAAATTCAGAGCATCTTCCTGACAGCAAGTTTCAGGGATATTCCCATGGTTCACTAATAACGACACTTTGCCCCCCTTCAGTCGCACCCTCCATCTCCATCTCTTACGTTCTTGTTTCTTACCCTCTGGGCCCGAGATCTTGGCTTACTATGTTCCGATCTTCACTATACCGAGAAGCGCTTCATTCTATCGTTGATTCAGGCTCTCCCCTACTGGTCGCATATGGGACGGTGGACGAGTTCACTGGCGTCGATAAATACGAGCGCTGGACGTCCGAATTCAGCCAGTCTGCAAATGTGCAGACTGCTCGCATTGTTAGCGGCAGCCATTTCTGGAGAGGTGCTAGTGGGCGCCAATTAGCTGCTGCTCTTGACGGCTGGCTTCAACAGCACGCCTAACAGTGATGCGAGATGATAACCGTTATGAGCGTTAGATGTTGAAGAGGCGGACACACAGTCCGGGGTATGGGATGCTTCAATTCAATCGTGATAGATATTGGCCACAAGTTAGCATTTTCTTCCGCAATGCTTTCGGAAGACGGGAACCCACGCAGGCGGGGATTTTGGAACACTGGAGGCGAAAGTGGGAAGGGCAATGGGTAAACGTTCATGATCTCTAGGGTATAGAGAAAGACACACCATGTCTTTAATCCAAGCTTGTGTCAGAAAGTTCATTTGTTGCCCTACATGGCGTCGGTGGGTCTACTGCGATGGTCTGTATCCAGGGAAGGGAAGGAAACCTCCGCGCACTTGTGGCATGCGTGTGCGTACTGTGATGCATGTCAATCGATTTACCCAAGAGTGTCGGATTGCGATGATCAGGTTCGTGGAACAGGGTTGAAAACGCTTCTGGCTGGCGAAGGCTGGCGACCATGGACCAAAACACTCAAGATGGCAGAGAGCGGAAAGAGCGATAGCGGCGTGCATGATCTTGAAGCATATGGATTACAGATAGTACAGGTACACTCTGTGTTGCAAGTCAGAACAAGCTGGTGTCACATACTGTAGCACTAGCGAACTCACCGAGGAAAAGTGAATCACGTCTGGCCAGTTCCTATGAGCGCTGTGATTCTGACATCAAAGCCTTCGCTACGGATAGGCATCTCCGGGGTGTGGAAGGGGTTCTTCATGACCGCGTCCGAATAAGCATCGTACACCTTTTGCAGAGTAGCGTCGGCTTGTGTCTCGGCTAACGAAGTGAGGAGTACGAATTTTGTCCCTGGCGGTACGCTAAGCAGTGGAGGGGGAGAGAAGGCAACTGAAGCTTACCTGTGGCGGTGAGGAGAATAGTCATCTTGAACGATTCGCCTTCGATGACCTGCGCGCCCGAGCTGGATCCCATAGGCGATAGTCGACTTGTTATGGCGTGAATACCGTGCAGCGTGCCGGCGAGTACCAGAGATTCATTCGACGTCAGCTGTGCAAGGCCATCTGTCTATTGTCAGCCAAGACCACCAGCGCACCGTCCAATGACACTGGCGCACCTGCAAAATTCCTGTGGTAGACCAGTCCGCCGGCTTTGTTGATGACCTAGACAGCGTCAAGCCCGGCTCGGCGTCGTGCTGGATGACGAACGCACCCAAAGACCGAAGATGGCCATGCTGGTAACCGCTAGAGAGCGATTCTGATTAGTGATCGGGCACACGCCGGGAGCTTTAGACCTTCAAGTCCTCCTCCCATCGTGTCCATGTTGGCTCTGACATGGCTGCTCGTGCTGCTCAGCTGCGCGCCATTGCCGTCGCTGCAGGCGTCGTCGCTCGGTGAACGATCGTTCAAGCAGCTGTCGTCCAGCAGCATCTCCGCCTTGGTGTCGTCGCCCGACCCGATCAAGAACGTCGACCCCTCAAATCCGTCCTCACATCTATCCCATATTCTGATACCCCGTCCGTGTACGTCGCGGCGACCTGCTTTTGTGTCACTCTATGTTGACTAGCGGCGCAGCGGACACGGAAAACAACACCCTTGTTAGGAACTACATCAAGACTACGCTGGAAGGGCTTGATTGGCACGTCGAGGAGGACGAGTTCACAGACACGACGCCGTACGGGAAGAAGAGGTTTACAAACCTCATCGCTACTAAGGACCCGCGCGCGCCTAGAAGAGTCATCTTGTCGGCGCATTTCGATAGCAAGTACTTTCCCTCATACCCCAATAATCAGGTAAATCATTCCATTGCACTTCTGTAAGGATCTCACGTCGAATGCAGTTCGTTGGCGCGACAGACTCGGCTGCACCGTGTGCGATGATGCTCGACTTGGCCGAAGCTCTCAATCCCCTCTTGGACGCGCGACAGCAGCGCTTGGAAGACGGCGAAGAAGATGACGAGGACGTGGCGGACACAACTTTGCAGCTTGTCTTCTTTGATGGCGAAGAAGCGTTCGTGCAATGGACAGATACCGACTCTATCTACGGTGCCAGGCATCTAGCCGAAAAGTGGCAGTCAACATATATTCTTCCCAACACGAAACGGCGGCTACTGGGGCCACAAGCGACGGAGATGTCTACTGTAGAACACCTCATCCTTCTGGATCTTCTGGGAGCACCCTCCCCGTCCATACGGTCGTACTTTTCTGAGACGGCGTGGCTCTTCGACGCCATGGCCTCGGCTGAGCGCAGGCTAGGCGACGGAGGTTTCCTCACGTACGAGGGGCACAACGAGATGGCACCAGGGATGTGGCGGAGTTACTTCCGGCAACGACGAGGCGCCCAACAAAATGCAGGTCACATCGGTGATGACCACGTCCCATTCCTGCAGCGCGGTGTGAGCATTCTGCATGTTATCGCGGAGCCGTTTCCCCATGTATGGCATAAACTGAGTGTACGTATATCGAGTGATTAGATCTGGCAAACCATATCTGACCGGTCCTTAGGATGACGCGTCCGCCTTGGATATACCGACAATGAGGCGGTGGAATCTGGTTCTTCGGGTCTTCATGTCGGAGTACTTGAACTTGAAACCGGAGGATGCCAAGCGGGAGGAGGAACATGTGCGGCGTTTGGCGTCGGAACTGGTAAGCCTTTGTCAATCTCGGTGTCGATGAACATTGACACACGAACGACCAGTAGATCTTATAGCACCTAGTGTGTGGGACATGAGGATTGTGTTGTATATTATTTTCAGCAGTGGAGCAATTATAGCTTCCCGATCTGGCCTTCTTGTGGTGTCTCAATGGTACGCCGAGTTGCGGTGGCGTCAAAGGATTACAGTCGAGGATATTTCGCATTCGCCAAGCAACATCCAGGAAATAGTAGACAATGCATTCCATCAGCAGAGCGACATGCAAGTATCGAGTTTCTGTCTTCTAGACCAAAGCCACCAGCCGCAGTCCAGAGCAACATCAGCAGAAAGCAAAGCAATCACAGCAGGTAAGATCGTATGGTTCAGCCAAGGAGCAAGCTCTTATAGTGTCGAATCAGGTTTGTAGCGTCAGTCGCATTCTATCATGCTCCATGAGCATCAACACTCTGAACCCCATATTCAAGGCAGACTCACCCGTTCATTCGCGTGACTTTGTGCTACTTGCGCATGTGCCTTGCGAAGGAAGTGTTCGAGAGCTTTCTCTCGTCTATCACGATTGCCTTGGACTGAACGAGACATAAGCGTGTGGAAACAGATAGATGCAGTGGAAGAGAACGTACGCAAGGCACTGGCAGACTCGATTATCTCGGCGCGTCGTTGGAACAGGTCTTCGATCACAGGTGGGTAGACATCCAAAACAGCTTGTACGGATTGCTAGGGATATAATCAGAAAGATCATGGCGCATACAATCCAATTATCACATCGCTTTCGGCCTCCAAGGCGTCGAGCTCCTTGGAGTAATGATCGTAGGGGACTTCCTGTCCTCGGAGCGCGAAGATATTGGATTTCAGGTCTGCACTGGATATATGCGTCAGTATATAGCCAAAACCAGGACAGTGTAATACAGATAGGCAGTGCCGTGCTTGAAGAGCTCGTCTGCGTTCTTTCTTCCCTTGATGTACAGAGCTTTCTTGTGGGTGTCCAGTGCGGCACTGCGAGCGGACAGTTTCTTTGCTTGTTGTTCTATTCTATGTAAGTACGGTCAGTGTGATAGAGGTGTGACGCACTCTTGTACTCTTGTAAGAACTTTTGTACGCCGCTACAGTGACAGCCCTCAGGAACTGAGGAGAACATGCGATGGACGCGCACCCATCCGAATCAGAGTCGTAATCAATCAGCTCATCTATCTTCTCTTCCTTCTTCGCGCCTTTCTGCTTTGTAGCCTTCGGTTTGGCGTTGAAGATGTCATAGCTCTCTTCATCATCGTCGTCGCTGTTCTCGTTGGCAAAGGCTCTTGGGGCAGACATGCGGGAAGGGCGAGGGTGTTCTGCAGGATGACATCAGAGAGTGCTACAGAGAGAGAGGTGACTCGGCAGACTGGGTGAGCGAGCCATGGAGATGGTGGTGGTGGTAAGAGGAAGAGACGCGACGCGTCTGTTTGCATTCGGCGGCGATGAGCTACATCCAAACACGTGTCTTTGGAGGCTATTGACGTTCCTAGCGCACATTTATTCGTTCGGGCGTCATGGATTGGTATGTCGCCTCGTCTGGCCTCGTTGCTGCCCTGATAACTGAATCTATACCAGCCTTGAGCTCAATATCCACCAGCGTATTCTATCCGACATTGCGTCGAGCGTCGGCGACAACAAGGAGGACTTGCGCTATGCAGGAGACCTCATAGGATCCAAGGTACAGACGAGGAATGTAGCCAAGCCTGCGGAGAAGCAGCTCAATGGCAACCCGTTGACCAACGGACTCGAGAACGGCAATGGCGTCCACGCTGAGGAGAAAGAGATGGACAGGGTCTTCATGGTGAGTGGATATCCTCGCCTTCGTGCGCGGTAGCAGCCTATGTTCACCCACAGTCTGCCTCGCGCGTGCACTGCAACATTGCCTTTGGCGAACTGCTCTTCAACTTTCCCGAGGCGCACATCTCGCAGACGATCCACAACATCCTCCCGGTGCTAATTGACGTGCTGCGTGATATACCCTACATCGACTTTGACCGGTGCCTGTCCTGGGAAGGTGCGCCGTGATACTCGTTGGTTCGTGGCTATCTTCTTCAACGGCCACATAGACTGGTCGCTACCCGATCAGCTCGTCTTTTCGACAGTCTCCGCTCTGCTGCGCGTGGCCAGCCTGCACCCCGAACACAGCGATGTCGCGACAGGCGCCATTTTCGATTTTATATCGGACATCAACGCCAAGATACTGACGACTGCTCGTACGGCATCCTTTAGTCCCCGAGACACGCAGCTAACACCTCCTCAGCCTTGGACATACTGACACAAGTGTCACCGGCATTCCACGGACTATACCGTGCAATCAGCTCCACCTCGTTTGCATGGACGACATCTCAATGGCGGACACTCAGAGAGCGTCTCACGGAGCTTTGCTCTCATCATAATATAGACCGCCTCAACCGTCTCCTCGCGGACATCGTCAATCCGGGGGAGGCGCAAAGTGACTGGGACACGCAGCATTTCACTGAGACCTTCCTCGCACGCTACCTCTCGCGAGGACGTCCTCTCAGCGGATACTTCATTGTCTGCTGCGTCCTGGAGACATCCTGGACCGTCTTGGCTCAAGCATTGTCTCCCCCTCAAACTGTAACCTACGGCAATCCCTCCGAGGCCGCAGCTGCCAATGCGTGCTGGAACTCTCTCATGAAGCAGGAGGCCCTTGATCTGGAGATCAAAGACAAGAGTACAATTGCCATGCTCAAGTCGACCATACAGTATTCTATGCAATGCTTCACGGACCTGCTGCTTCAGATACAGGAAATGGACACCGAACCGCTCGCAGATACGTATGCCTGGGAAACCATGTCTGAGAGTTTGGTATGTTGTGTGGTATCCCTTGCTGTCCATCCTGATTGGGAATAGAAACTGGCCTCTGTCTGTTCCGTCGCACTTCGCGAGTTGGATCAGCATCTCTACTCGCGACTGCTCTTGTTTCTCAGTGAAGAGTCCCCTTTGTCGGACAATCTTGTACAAGAAGCTGCTCTCAAAGCAACCACCGTGCTTGTCCAGAAGTACGTCGCGTGATGCATTGCGTGATGCAAGTGGCACTGACGCCTCACTTCAGTTTTCCGGATATAGCCACGAAGATGGCAGGCCACCTACGACGTTTCGTGACAGCTCCGCTTCCCATCTTCGAGTTCGAGTTCGCCTCCGAGACTCGCGCGCCTCCACCATTGGCAGCTGCTGCGAAATGCCTGGCTCAGTGTATCAAGGTTAGTCAGTTGTTCGACATCCAAACAGATTGAGTGTTAAGGAAACAATGGTATAGCTTGCTCGCGGCGATGACTTGATCATGTCGAACATGTACTCTCTTCTCAACTACATCGCAGCTACAAGCAAGGAGATCTACGAGAACTCGAGCAGCTCCCAGATGATCAACCATCCTCTCTATGGCGGTCAGGACCTCGCCTCGCTCCCGACGAGCGACTCTGGTCTCCATGGTTTATCGGAAGCTGAGAAGCGCCTTGTTGGGATCAGTACGATTTCTGTTGTGACGCGACTTGCTCTAGAGTTCAAGACGGAAGAGGTTTGTCTTCCCTCGCCTTGTTCCGCAGTCGCCTTACCTCTGCTCGTAGGTAGCCCGTTTGACCATATCCATGTTGTTGCAACGTCTGCGTTCAGCGGAACCCACCGTCGAGGCAGCCATCGCGTACAACCTCGTCGACTTGGCACTGGCAGCCCCGGAGAGCTCTTTTGTGGACATCATTCGCGTGTTCTCGACCATCAATCGGTCTGCTAACCCAGACGACCCACGGTTCTCGAACAACATGGTCTTAGCTGCGCAGACACGACTGGCCCAGGAGCTACATCGTCGGCCTGAGCTCTACGACTTGTATTTGGTGGAGCTTTTGACACTCTTTGCTGATAAGGGCGTTGCCATCCAGAACGTCAAAATCGCGAACCATCATGTCAAGGTCAGTGCGTGTTTGTTTTGATGGCACTCTTGCTCACAGTACTGCAATAGACGGATGACATGATCGAACAGCTGGCTTCTCTGTTGTTGCCCATCGACGCCCTCCTTGCACACAAGGATTGCATGCCCCATATCAACTCGTCACCGGTGGTAGTGGCACTCTTCCGCAACATGTGGTTCTTGTGTGTCCTTTTCCACTTTACGGACGAAGACAAAGAGTCACATGCGATGGGATGGAAACGCCCGGCTATGGCGAGGATTGCAGCGAAGACGCCTGCCATGGTGGTCGAGGAATCGCAGGATGCGGTTGCTAGTGATGTCGAGTATAACTCTGTCATACGGCAGGAGTATGCGCATACGGTATGGTTCTTCTTTCCCCTAATGGCTCGCTCTGGTTTTCATATTCTCGTCTTGTAACAGATCATACAGAAGCATCGAATGTCTTTGACTGCTCACATACCCCTTCGGTCTGGTGATCTGCGCTCGCTATCTTCGGGCCAGATCGTCTTCTTGTTGACCATGCACGATATGGAGATCATGCGTTCGGCTGCTGGATTGACATCGTCACTTGTGTCGTACTTTGTGAACGATAGTCTCAATCGTCATCCGGGATTGAGCGCTTGCATGGATGCCATTGCCGAGAAGGTACGTCAGTGTCCAGGACGAGCGAGCGACATGATAACCGTTCAAGTAGGTGATTCGAGGCTGCATTGGAGACTTGAACACACAGGCTGCTCAACAAGCACTTCCCGAAGCCCTCTCTGCCGAGCTTCGCACGCTCTTGGTCTGCAGCACCCATCGCGTTGCGAAGGCTCGGGATGTCGCGTCCAAATTTCTCAATCGGCTCATCTCATCCTTCCCGTCCCTGATGTGTGATCCTCCGCTTGTGTTTGCCATCTTGGAGGTTCTTACACTGCTGAGGAAAGCTTGCGAGAACGAGTTTACGGATGAGGTATGTCTTCAGCAAGTGGTCAAAGTAATGTACTTGACATATGATGGCAGTACAATCCAATCTTCGAGTTCAACTCTGCGCGAGCCAACATCACACTACAGCTGACAGATAGCTATAAAGTCAGGAATGAGATATTGGCACAATTGCATCGGAACGCCAACAGCTGGTTCGAGCTCGCTCTCGGGCGCGCGCCGGTTGAGCTGCAATCGACGTTACAGAAGTACCTAACGGTTCATCAGTCTACTTCAGGCCTGGAGGGTGCTGAACTTGGTGCCTCTGTCGCCGAGCAATTCGGGAAGGCTGTTGGTCCTGTGCACCGGCAAATTAGTAAGTCTTATGCCACTTCCACCAATATTCGTCTAATGGTCGGGTATGATAGCTTCACTATCAGCTCTCTCGGGACGGGCGCTTGATAGGTCTAAAATCCTCGCTACTCAGATAGCCAGCAAGGGGTACTTTGCTGGAGAAGCCGCCGGTATACGGTTTGCTGGAAGAGTTGGTACGATACCGCTCTCACTGCAGTAACTTCACAACTGATCTGCGTCGGGATACAGGCCCAGATGAACTGCAAAAAACCCCTCCCGATATCGCACCAATCAAGGAGATCCAAGCACTGAAGGACAGGTTGGCGAATTTGATGGCAGAAATTCGCGGTAAAACCAGTGCGCTCACGGTACAGGACCTGAGACGCCTTCTCTTCCGCTGTGCCTCAACTATCATATCAGTATCAGAGGTAACAGACCGTTCAGACTTCTGGTGGCAGGCTAACAGTCTGCGCAGTGCGAGTACGAGCTTCTGCATTACCTCGTTGCGTTGCCTATGGAGGTCAATACTCCCGCTGCGATATCTACGGGTATTGAAGTTTGGACCTGGGTAATTGCTGAGAAGAGCGACATCGAGGTCGCGTTGATGAGCGAATTGTTGTCTTCGTGGTCCGACAGCATACGGCAAGAAAAGGGAATATTTTCGCCCTCTCTCAAGTCTGCACCATTGTTCTCCTCCATTCGACGTGATCTGACCTTTACTTTAGCTATGCTGATCCGTTCCTTTCTCCAGTTGGCTATAGCCCAACTGCGAAAGAGGAAATAGACCGCGAGATGGCCAGCGCGCGAAGACTGCTTACACCTCATGGTCTAGTTCTTCAAATGCTATTGAGTCGACTACAAGCTGCCAGATATCGCAGACCTGGTGTGATGTTCCTCCTGCAACAGTTGGTGTTGCGGTCAGCACGCGCCCACAAGAGCCTCAGGTACGTCCCTGAAATTCAATCCCGGAGGCTTTACTCACAAACGCCCATTAGCACCCACGCTCTCGCGCGTGAAGCAAGATTCTCATTCTTGCTTTTCGGCTTCGAAACCTTGAAGAGCTCGCATCTCGACTCATTCTGCGAGGGTGAGTTTCGTGAGCAGCTGTATGCTGCTTCGTACTCGTGGTTTGCTGTGAGGCCTCAGTAAGTTGTTCATCTTGATCTGAGCGCAACGGGTAACACTAATGCAGGTGGACCTTTGGTGCCAATCGTGTGCAGCTGGACGCTGATTTGAAAGTGCTCTCCGAGTTCTTGTCTTATCTCCAAACCGACGCCATTCGCGCGGACTCCCTGATCTCCAGCTTGTCCCCTGCTCAAACACCGTCGCGCGTGTCACGTATGTTGTTCCGGTATCGCTATAGATGAAGCTGACTGAACAAAGATTATCTGACGCGACTGCGTAACATCAATCAACCTCTGAAGCTACTCGTGGAGAACGAGATCTATCGTCTCAATGTCTGGGCGAATCCCACGAATGATCCACGGCGAGGCCTAGATCACGTCTCTACCATTTTTGACGTAGGCGTCACTCACGAAGAACAAGAATGGTGGCACTGACTTGGGCTCATAGGCACTCTGGCCTTCCATCGTCCGAACCACTTGGCAGATGAACCCTGCTATTGCAGTATACCTCTGTGAACGTTTCAAAATTGCCAACATACGCTCTGAAGTCAGCAAGATTGTTCGTTCCAATACGGTGGATGTATTGGACGTTCCCGAGGCCCTTCATTTTCTTGTGGAAGACCGAGTTGACGCGTCTGTACGGCGAGACCTGAAAGTAAGGATCGTTACAGCACGACCACGACCTCTCTGACTTTCATCAGCTGCTTCTTCTATGGGCGCCAGTACCTCCGGTTGTGGCCAACACGTTCTTCGAGCGGAGATTCGGCAATGACCCCATGATCTTGCAATACGCTCATAGGGTGCTAGAGCAGCATCCTGTTGAACTCACTTTCTTCTTCGTTCCCCAGGTTGTCCAGGCCTTACGCTACGACGATTTTGGCTATGTTGCTCGATTCATCTTCGAGACTGCTAGAATCTCTCAGTTATTCTGTCATCAAATAATCTGGAACATGAAGGCGAACTGTTTCAAGGACGACGCTGGCGAGATTGTGCGTATAAGTCAAGCAACGGATGGATGATACTGATGCTCTCTCAAGGAGGATCCCATGAAGCCAACCCTGGATGCCATGACAGACTTGGTCGTCAATTCTCTGGATGGCGAAGCAAGAGAATTTTACGATCGCGAATTCGCTTTCTTCAACGAGGTCACCTCAATTTCGGGCAAGTTGAAGCCGTTCATCAGGAAGACGAAGCCGGAGAAGAAGGTATCGGGACTTTCCTCTTCATGGTCCTCTTCTCATTGCATGACAGGCCAAAATCGATGAAGAGATGGCGAAGATCGTGGTAGATGTCGGGGTCTACCTACCCAGTAACCCTGACGGCAAGGTGGTCGACATTGACAAGAAATCTGGGCGTCCTCTTCAGAGTCATGCGAAGGCACCTTTCATGGCGACCTTCAAGGTTCGCAAAGAAAAGGTCTTTGTCGACACTAACCCAGATGCCCTTCTCGACGGAGACGGTGTTGGTGTAACCACTGTTGTTGAGTATGATGTCTGGCAGCAGGCCATCTTCAAGGTCGGAGATGACTGTAGGCAGGACGTCCTGGCACTCCAGATCATCGCCATGTTCAAAAATATCTTTGAGAGTGTTGGCTTGACCTTGTACCTGTACCCGTACCGAGTCACAGCTACTGCTCCTGGCGTATGTCTGGTTCCCGACTTCTTTCCTCGATTTGTGTCTGAAAACTCTATCCAGTGCGGTGTGATTGATGTTGTACCTAACGCGACATCCCGAGACGAGATGGGACGAGCCAAAGTCAACGACCTGTTGGATTTCTTCGTTGCGAAATATGGAGGACAGGATACGATAGCTTTTCAGAAAGCGCGAATGAACTTCATCCAGTCGATGGCGGCGTATTCGGTTGCTTGCTACATCTTGCAGATCAAGGATCGGCACAATGGCAATATCATGATCGACGGTGAAGGCCACATCGTCCATATTGGTGAGTGAAGCGGCGATTGAGAAACCTTTCACTCATGTTGATTCAGATTTCGGGTTCTTGTTTGACATTGGCCCCGGAGTATGTTTCGTCGACTTCTGATTGTCTTCGACGACTGACTTCGTATAGGGCGTCAAATTCGAGGCACATTCGTTCAAGCTCAATCATGAGATGGTTGTGCTCATGGGCGGACGGAACTCGCAAGGGTACCAGCTGTTCCAACACCTCACTGTGAAAGCCTTCCTCGCCATTCGCCCTCATGCAGAACAGCTTGTCAGCACTGTGCAGCTCATGCTGGACACAGGTCTCCCATCATTTAAAGGCGAGGGAACGATCAAGCGCTTGAAGGACCGCTTTGCTCTCGGTCTAGGTGAGCGCCAGGCAGCGGATCATATGATGGCCATTGTCAAAAACGCGCATGAAAACATGAGGAGCACAGTGTATGATGAATTCCAACGAGTACGTTCTGACTCTCGTGGTCTTGCTTGCAGTCATTGACCTTCCGGCAGCTTCAGAACGGTATACCCTATAAGTAACGGATGACCGCCGGACATTCAGAATCATATTCAATAGTCACTAATTTCTGGCATGCGGATATATTTATAAATCATGGAATAATAGATCTAGCCGAGTTACCCCGCCAAATCCTTCTGATTCGCCACATTGCAATGTTGTAAGTCGAGAGTACGTGCTAGTAAGTCTAAGGAGCTGTATGGCATGCCGTTCAGGTCCTCTTGATCAAGAGACCGGACCTGACGCACTGCGAGAAAGAGAGTAACCCTCGTTCGTTGGTACATGGGAGAAGATGTAGGGGTTTTTTTTGGCGAGATCAGTACTTACAGTACTTTTCACAGGTTCAGTGCCGAGATGCCGGTCATGCCATATGCGCGGAGTTCAAATTTCTCAGTTATTTGGTTGTTTGGCAGGCAGAACTTTTTCATTTTCTTCCCACCACAGTCGTGGTCGGTAAACTCCAATGCCATGTCCGTAGCGACACCCACCCTTCTCCCACGCCCGCCACGCTTCCCTCATCTTCTCCCACCCGCGCCACGCGTCCTTCCGCAACCCTTGAAGCGTCGGACCAGTTATAGTCACTTCAATGCATCGCGAGACTTGCAGAAAGAACTTGACGACTTGAGCGACGAAGAGGCCGATTTGGAGGAGCAGGCGAGTCCCTTCCTTAAGGATCTTTCTCTCTGGCGTCTGACTTTTTTCGCAGAATGCAAATATTCATTCCCGAGGCTTTTCCTATCTTGTACCCATTGGTCGCAGCCTTACCCAGAAGGAAGAGAAGGCTGATGTATGTATCCTTTTCTTGATCCTCCGCTTAACTCATTCTTGTATGCAGGCCGGAGAGGATGACGACGGTGACGATGGCTCTGAGAGCTCTGAAGAGGACGAGAGTGACGAAGACGAAGACGACGAGGACGGGGATGAACCTGATCCAGACGAGGAGCGTGACCTCGATGAAGAAGTTGATGACTACGATACGACGCTTCCGGACGACTGACCTCGTATGTTCTTCTCCCTGCTCGGAATCCGTCTGACTCAGATGCACAGAAATCCTGACCTTCTCCAATCGCAACTACACCTTTCCATGTATGCAAAGTAAGCTGTCTCTCTGCCCTTTTTTTGGATGATGAAATCAGTTACGGATGTTGAGTCAAAGACTCGCTTGTCCGAGAGCGCTAAAATCGTGTGGATTATTCCGTTGCCTTCCTTCTGATCTTCACGTTATCTGAGTTCACTGGATCTTATGCTCATGCTCTCATCTCCTAGGTTGTATCATTACTGTGTACCTACCATATTGTAACTTGTTTTCAAATGTAGCATTAGCTTTCCTTGACCAATGGGACGACCCTTTGATTGCTGAATTCAATTATCCGGCGTTCAAGTGTGAATATGTACTTTCGTGGATAGTTGCACGTATGGCAGAAATGGCCTTCCGCATTCACTGTATGCCGTGTTGGCGTGATGCCCCCAATCCCCCACAATCAATTACGCGGACAGACCACTCTTCGTCTTGACCGTAATATGCCACGCAAAAGTCAAGAGGCTCTCATCTCTGTGTCCGGCTCTGTCTCAGCCTCTGCCCAACAGGAGCTGGCGACCGAAGGCATCGAGAACTTCGAGCTGCCACAGGCTCTGGTCACAAGCATTGCGCGATCAGCAGTAGGTCGACATTGATAGTAATTTGGCCACCAAAGGCACTCAAGTGTGCTTCAGCTTCCTCCCAAGGCCAAATTGTCGAGAGATACCGTCATAGCTCTTCTCAAGGGCTCGACAGCCTTTGTAACGACACTAGGTGAGGCATCGACGCGTAATGGGGAAAATTTCGTTGATGATCGCAATGACAGCTGGCTCGCGAGTAGCTCATCCTCTGTCGCTGCCATTGAATTGACCATCTTTATAGTGCACACGACATAGCTGTGGCTAAGCAGCATAAGAGCATCACATCAACGGATGTTCTAAAGGCTCTGGAAAATCTGGAGTTGGGGGACATGCTAGAGAACATTCAAGCCGAACTGCAGGGTGCGCCACGCTTTGTCCTTGCAGGGTGAAAGGACGCCCTCAACGTTTGTCTGCCGTTTAGCGTATCGTGAACTGAGCAAGACCCAGGCTCAAGCGAACCGCGGTACGGCTGGCACGTCGGCGTCAGCGCCTTTGCCTTCCATTCGGATCAAGCCTCCTCGACCGCCCCTTCAGGACGATGACCGTGACGCAGCCCTACAGTGGGACGCCCATCTCAAAATGTACAATCGGAAGGGGAAGGCTTCAGTGCCCGCGTCTGCATCGGGAGACCGTCAACACACGGAGTTGGATTCACAGATGACCTCTGACGCTGAGAGGGTTAAAGGCGAAGAGTAATGTATCTGAACATATCCCGCTAAAATTTCAGGAACATGTTGCTATCTAGTCTTTTTTTGCTTTCGTGCTTTGTAACTGCTAGGAATTCTTGAAATGACCGTTCTATTCTCGATCCGCATCTTCAGAAGATGCTCTGATGCATGCAGTGAGTCATCAGTTTGTTCACCATTCTCTCAGCTGCCCTCCAGAGTCCATTGGGTATAGTCGATAGCCAGGCTCGATTGAGTGGCGTTCCACATGTGAACATTCGAATCTGCGGAAACGTCGGCTGACAATAACCTTACTTGCTCATTACTTCGAGTTTCTCGAGGATACGAAGGAAGTCTTTCGAGTCCCATGGCTTGGTACCTTCGAAAGTGAGTACTGAGGAAGCCATCAGAACGCCGCCATTGCCGTTATTCCGTGCTGAATGGACCCAATCGATGACCATGACATGTGGCAATCATCTGCCTGGTAGATTGAAACCGGTCACCGCGACAGCCATCCGGCTTTCTCACTGTTTTTTTCTTGAGAGGTACGGTACCGGTAACTCGACTGGCGCGAGCTATCCGTGATTACGCAGCATATGAAGGCCCCTTCTTGTGCGCAATTGTCAATGCCCTTTGGTGTCGCTATGGTTGATGCTTGTTTCCAGCAGACAATCGCTAACTACAAGTTGTTACTTACTACCAAGGTCTCAAAGGAGTGTCGAAGCTAAGTCATGTAGCCATGTATCTGTTTGAAGACATTCGGTGAGGTCTAACCAGTCGCAGCTTCCATCCTCTTCCAGTCTCGTGTCTCACGAGGACATATGCATCGTCGCAACCTTCGAGGAAAAGCGCACCGTGGCAATCATCGCGGTTCTGAGGCAAAGCTCAATGGCAACACGCGCGGAAATTTCATCAACCCCCGAATCTCCCGAGGAAATACCCCTAGTCACGTCCTCCCCTTTCTGGCAGCATTCTCACTTTCAACATCGAACGCGTTGACGACGTGAAGGCATTGGAGGCGCTTTCTTTGGCCTCGGAAATCTTCCGGACTCTCACTCAAGACGGGAGACTGCGAATCCTAGCCTTATCAATTTGTACCAATTATCGAATACCAAGACTGGTACACCGAACACCCCGATATCCCAATTCTCGAGTCGTTCGAAAGCTTTGTCTTGACTCATGGGGCTTTGTACATGGCGACGTCTTGGATCTCGTCAACTTCGTCCTCCTCTTGACGGGCGTTAGGAACCTCAGTCTGAAGTATGGCTAGAGTGGTCTCCGGCTACAACACGTATTTCACTCGGCCAAATACATTCGTTGACCTTGAACTGTGTCTCGTTAAGAAAACGTCCGAGACTCGGACGCTTTTCCAGAGTGTGCCACTTTTCAATGAACTGTTCGTCTCCGACGCGTTCAGGGCCAAGAATTGCACGAACGGCGATCTGTGTCCTATGTCTGGCTCAGCCATCCCATCCCTCGAATTGCTTCGAATTAGAGACCTCCTGACACCGAAATGCTAGACTCGGATCTAACGTGCAACGAAGTGTTAGGACGCCGAAGAGGACTGGAGCAAAGGTGACAGCGAGCTACGGGGCTCAGAGGATTCAGACAATCAAGCCTCTCTGAATCCTAAGCCCTCGGCTCGTTCAAATTCATCCATTGCACCTCCTTCGAAAGTTGAAACCGATGTTGGAGGCTGAGACACCTGGTCCTCTACTCAGACAATAACATTCTCAGATGTCATACCACCTCACAGGGGACGAAGGCGACGATGGCTGCCTGAACATCGTGAACAGATCAGCGCACGACCTTGATCCTACCTTCACTCTTTGCTGGTTCATGATCTACGCACCACCTCCAAAAATCCACTGTCTAGATCATAGAGCAAACTCACATCAACAATACTCTCAAAGACGAGGAGGCCGCTAGCAAGACGTGCGATGACCCGCAATCATGGAGAGGCTGGGACAACATCCTGTCCAAATCGAGCAAAGACCCACCGAAGGTCAAAGTCAGCATTCAAACCGCCCTCCGAGTCTCAAAAGGAGAGGGAGAGATAGATGGGAGTCCAAGCGACGTTGACAAGATTGTCCAGGACCGTCGGCAGTAACTGAACAAAGTGTGGCGCTCTAGCACCCACGAGATGAAACGTTTAGGCGGCTGCCAGTGAGAGGCTTGACGCGTAACGGTCAGTCTTTGGAACGTCCGCATGATAACGCACCGGTTAATCTACTCAACAGATTGTCACCAAAGGAGTTGGATATGAATCTTAAGGACTTGTCAGATCCATACTGATCGTTATCATGATATCCAGTGTACTTCTTACTTTTATTTGACTGCCTGTTTCAAAATGTAGTCCTAATATCCACACACGAACATTTGTAAGACAACTAGTAGTAGTACACAGCAGCACATAAACGCGTCTGTAACATCATGTGATCGTACCGCTTTGTTTGATTGGCACTGGTCACAATGATGCATTCAGACTCTTCTGTCGTTCACATCGCCATCTCTTCGCGTCGCGGGTCAAAGGTACGTCTCGTAGCACATACACGTTCTTGTTTGCTGATACAGACCCACTTGAGTATGCCTCGCAAATCTCGCGGAAAAGCACGCGGTCGTATTACCTCCAACAATCAAAATCAAGCCACGCGTCAGCAGCCGTCCCATGAACCGCCCACCACTCCACGAAAGCCCCGGCAGCCCCGGCCCTCCCTACCCAACGAGATCCTCCTTCTCATAATCGAACACATTTACGACCGCAAATCATTGAGAAACCTCTCTTTGACCAGTCGACTCTTCGGGGCCCTCAGCCGCGAAGTCAAGCTACGGGTCCTGGCTATTCAAAACGAGGATCAATGCTTCTGCTATCTTGACTGGTGCAAGGAGCACCCAGACGTGCCCACCCTCGTTCGGGAGCTCCGTCTGAATTCGTGGGGTTTCGTATATGGCGAAATCCCAAACACTCTCCTCGACATCGTCCCTCTCTTGACTGGAGTTAGGCACCTCAGCCTGAAATATGGTCCTTGGGCTTCAGTCACATCGCTTCTCCAACTCGGGCAGATACGGTCGCTTAGCCTCGATCACGTCTCCTTCGAAGACACGTCCGAGGTGGTCACTCTGTTCCGGAATATGCCCTTCCTGAAGGAGCTGTTTGTCTCTGACATGTTCACAGTCGTGAACCGCGTCAATGGCGACGTGTCTTCGGCGTATGGCCCGGCTTGTCCGTCCCTCGAGTCCCTTCGAATCAGAGACCTGTCCGATTCAGAACTTCTGGCAAATGCCATCAAGTACGGGGTTCCATTCTCCGTTAACAAACTGAGATGTCTTCACGTCTCCTATCCGAGAGCCAGAATGGAAAATATGATCAAGGACATCATCAAGGCAAATGATGGTTTTCTTGAGGAATTGATTATTACAAGACCACAAGAAAGTTAGTTTCCCCGCTCTAAACACATCTACATATTGTGGTTGACCTTTGTCCTAAGGCTTTGGTAGCGACGCTTACGAGGAGGAGGATGAGTCGGACTGCGATGAAGAGGAGGACGACGACGCCGACGAGTCGGACGGAGATTCGGAGGATGATGATCCAGAGGACGAATCCGCGCTGTCTGGCAGCGAGGGCTATGGTCTGAACACAGGAACAGCTCAGAGTACTCAAACTTCGCCTCCCTCTCTCTCTCCAGTCGCTGAGACACCCGGTCCTCGAATCAAGAATCTTCGTTTCGAGATGACCGACTGTATTCCTGGAGCTGACGACGATGACACCAACGTCAACAGGGAAGACAATGGCATCGATCCCACCTGCATTCTACGCTGGTTCGCACTCTACCTCAAAAAGTGCATCTCATACTCGATCGAGCACATTCAGATCGACATCACATGTTCTGAGGACGAGGCTGAGGGGTGCATCGTTCCGGACTTATGGAAACGTTGGGACGAGGTATTATCCAGGTCTCTCAACGGCCCACCGACGGTGGAGATCAGCATTCACACCTCCCTTTCGGAAGACGACGAAATGGATGGGAGCTCAGACGATGTCGAGTGTCTCGTTGATTATAGTCAGGATAAGCTGGAAAGAGTTCGGCGCTGTATCACGGACAACATGCAGAAACTCAGGGCGGCCGGAAAACTTGACGCCAAACGTCCCATCGTGGATCGCCCACACATAAATGCTGTTTCCGATTATTACAGCAGTATGTCGGACAAGCAGCTGAGGAGACACCTTTGGTTAGATGCAGGTATGGATCCTGATGAGCTTTCAGACTGATATCTTTATCCCGATGTTCCATATGCAAGCTACCGTGAGTCGTGCGGTCATTGGTGTTGTGCATACGTGTATCAAAAGCAATGAAAAGATATCTTCTGTCGTTCATCAGACTAGTCATCAGTACCCCCGCCTGGTTGTTGAACCCAAACGCGCTGAGGCTAGCTAAGATGGCGTCTCGCCATCCAATTCAAGAGTCGCAGCTCACTGTTCTTTCAACTTCCTCGTTTGCTTGAGACCAGCCTCCTGACGCTTTGAACGGCTCGGAAGTTGCCATGCGAGGGGAGTCTATCCGACCATCCTGAGGACCCGACAGTCACCCTTGAGGCATGTTGTGAAAGATACTTATGATGCGTAACGCACGGCGCACGCGCCGTTTATCTTGGGATCATTTCAATTGCAAGACGCCACATACCAACTGGGATTCTTCAGACCCATCGTAGATCGATCCTCGATGTTTGAAAATCAGAAGGTCCAGGTCAGTGAGTAAACGTTAACCCTTAAGACACCATCGAGATGCCCCGGTTGTCTGGCGACGACAGATGCCCTGAGATCTTTGAGGGCCTGTCCGGGCCTGTTTAGTGTCAATTGAACCGGTACCTTGACCTGAAGTTGACCGGTCTACGTCGCATCAATCATCGCCAGGTACTTGACTACCATAGCACACGGTCATGCCTTTGTGGCGGACACAAAAGTCAAGAAGTACGTAGAGCTACAACAAAATGGGACCTAGATAGACTCCAGACACAGACTGTAATAGAGACGCAGTGCAACTGCTTCAAAATGGGGGTATTGCGGACTGCCGGCGTCTCTGTGAGGAAAGTTTCGGGACATACAGAGTGGGGAAACGCTGGGGCAACCAAACTAGAAGTTGGACCAGGAGACGATCTCCTCCCTCGAGGAGAAGCCGGCGTCCATTTGGACGGTGATACCGAGACTGGTACTGCGGACTGGGCGCTCGGTCTTGAGACCCTTGACGGGCTTCAGGAAGCACCAGGCGGGGACGACACCGAGTTCGATGGTATCCTGCTGCGGCTGTGAGGGGGCAGAGCTGAAGAGCGAACGTGTCCCAAATACAGCGGCCTTGTTCTCGCGTCCGACGCAGCACCAGCCGTCGTCGAAGGACTGAACGATGGTCAGGCGTTCGCCGAGAGACGTGGTGATTTCGTCAGGGAGGACTGGGTTAAAGAGCTGGCGGACTTTGCGGGTCGTGGCGAAGGAAGACGAATCGTTGGAGGATGCTGTCGAGAATGCAGACATCATGGAGAAGCGTGAGCCGGCCATGGAAGAGCGGGATCCAGATCCCACGGAGAGGAAAGAGGACCGGTTGGCTTTGATGACGGAGCCACGGTTGCCAGCGGCATCGAGGGCAAAGGAGAATGGCTTCGGTGAGGCGAATTCAGATTCGGAGGGTCCTGCGCCCACTGGGATCGGCGCAAAGGGACGCGGGAGCATCCCAGACTGGCAGTGGAAATCGATGATCTCCTGGGGATTGTTGCGATTGAGAACCTGGCCGGGTTTCTCAGGAAGGATGATGGAGCGAGTCAACTGCTCGCGCGAGAATGTGCCGCTTTGGATGGCTAGCAAATTTCTATGATGGCGCCATTAGAGGACATTGTAAAGTGAGATTTGAGGGCATACTCGGGCAGGGGTCCCTTTTCGCCATCTTCTTTAACGAGTCCCTTGACAGACAAGAATGCTGCGCCGCGAGTGTTATCTCGTTTGGCCTGGGAGCGGCGGCGATGGAAATGGATGGCCATCCATATGGCGAGACCAAGAAGGATGGCGCCGACAAAACAGAAACCTGCGATGTATGTGGGACGAAGTGAGGAGGATTCAGACGTGGAGTCGTCTCTGGCGGCGAGAAGGACGGGCATGCTGGTATGGACGGTGGTATCTTCTTTGAGGGAGTGTGATTGTAAATGAATGGACGGACACAACGGTCTGGAGATGGCGAAAAAAGGAAAGAAGTCTAGTTGACTGCAAGACGTCAACTGGAGTCTTCAAGCAAAGGTCGTGAAGGAAGGAACTCAAGCGAACATGAGAAGAAACTGAGACGTAAGTTACCAAGTCCAACGTTAGCTTCGTGGCGAGAGCCTTCTCCCCTTATCTCCGGGCGGACGTTTTAGTGGCCATGACTACGCGGAAGCATCTCCTCCTCTTGCAGCGAGACTCTGCAGTGTCTCTGCCCCAGTGAAAGCTGGTATCCCAATACCTGCCGCCTGAGAGCGCTACGAGGAGCGTTCTCGCCTGTAATTCGCAGAGTTGGTGGGCGGTCAGCTAGAGGGACATCCTGCTCACCGCTCGCTGAATGGCAGCTATAAATACCAGATCCCGCGGAACATTGTGCTGGCGTGATGTGATCCGCGCCCGCCAACAGCACCACGAGAGCAGGAAGTCCGCCGTTTGCAGAGCCTGGCGATAACTCAGTCGAGTACCCGTTACTGCACTGTTGTTGAGTGAGACCCGTTGCTGGACAACATCTGTTCGTCATTGTAAGCGTTGAGTTCGAGCCCAGATCTGTCTTTTTGACGGCCCGCGGAGACAGCTCGGTTATACGCCACCCACGTACCCCTAAGTGGCAACCAAGACTTCGAAGCCAGAAAGAGTTGCTTTCCACCATCCTGTCGATGCAGTTTAATGCATGTCGTTCGAGGAAGAGAGGAAGGCGGTCTATTTCCGCCGTACAGACGATGCTTACTTGCCACTTGGCTTGGCGAATTGCGCGTGACGTCATGAGAGCGCGTGCTCAGCCGCGCGCGTCCTGTCGCCGCTCCTTGCGCCATCATGTCCTCCTGGGACGCCCTCGCTGCTCTCGACTCCGCCAAGCTTCAAGACAACATCCTCAACCTGCTTTTTGTCCTACCCTGGGACGCCATGCTCTGGCTCCGTCGATTGGACCCAACTCATCTCTGCTTCTTCGCCATCATCTTCGCCTGCCTCACGCTGGCCAGCGCCACTCGCCCCATAGCTCAACCTTCCCAACTCAATGCTTACTTGCAAGCCCTATCAACTGTCGTCGTGCCTTCAAGGAACGCCCGCGGCCTTCCCCTCGTTCCGCACATCGTCTCCAAGCATACTGTCACTCTCCCTCTGACGCCTCTCCTGCGCCAACTCATACACGGAAACATCGAGCTTCGGAACGCAGTCGAAGATCTAAAGGATCTCTTCTTGGACAACATTCGAGTGTATGGCTATGTCATCAAGTTGGACGTGGAGTCGTGGAGGACGCGAGTGATGCTTTGGCTCATGAAGGCTCATTTCACGCAAGAGGTGAAATATATGCGCGGAGACTCAAATTTCTCTCTCTAACATGGTGACTTAGGCTGGACAGAACGCACCAGGTAGATGATGTGTCATCTTGACCTGCTCGACCTAAATTGCGCATATATGCGCTTCCAAAGGAACTCCTCTGCTCTCGAAAGATCCTCAAGTACTTCATTTGGACGTCCTTCCTCATCCCAAGATCTTTTCGGCAATTCACGACCACATCAAGTCATCCTGCTCAGCCGCAACAATCGAATTCACCACTCTTTCGCCAAACGTCCGCTGGATGAGCCGGGAATTCATACTATGCTCTGTTCCCTTCCTGCAGCGCGCTGGCACTCCTTCGCCTTTATTGTGCTCTCTCACTGATATACTCAAGAATGCCAACGCCCCCATCAAGACGGTCGAGAATGTATCGCATCAGTATGCTGCCCTTCTCACAACTATGGTGCAGGAGCTGGAAGAGAAGCCTCGGACCAGGAGAATGTTTATAGAGCAATTTGGTATGGATATTTGGCGAGAGCAGCGGTTTCTGTTGGCATGGGAGGCGGCGCTGTTAGAGGCAAGACTCATTTCGCGCTGGATCGTCGTGTTCTACCAAACCTGATAGGGTGCTTGCTGATTGACGACACACGTGTGATTCAAGAGTATGGAATTTGCCACTCGCTGTGCTTTGTTCGCCATATCTTGGACATGAAATATCGGACTTGGGTGAAGTCTGGATCTGATGCAGACTAAGATGAAGTGAAGGATTGCAGTTTGTTAGTATACACTATAAATGACACACAGGTAGAAATAAATGACAATAAGTTAGGGCAAGTCTACAACGATCAGTCAACATCCGTCTGATACGGGCGGTGTCCGTTCTTGCGCGACCGCAGCGCCAGAGGCCGTATCCACAATTTGATCAGCCCGGTCTTTGACGAGGTCAGGACCGAGCGCTGGAGGAATGTTACGGCGGCGAGGAGGTCGCCTTCGACCTGTTTGGCGAGGACGGGCTGCACGATGGCGACTTCGTTGCGGGACGGCGCGGGGTGGTAGCGCGGGAAGGGCTTTTCCTCGGAGGGGGGGAGGTGGAGGGCTGATCGGTCGTGCCGGAACGCGAGGGAGACGGTGGATGACATTGACATGCGTTGGTGATGCGTGGGGTGGAATTTCGGTCTGTGTAGGGCACCACTGGAGAAGTCCCACTGGCGAGGAACGTCAGTTGGAGGTACTTGAGGGGAAGGCAACGGCTTACGAGTATCAGCTTGTTATCCTCCCCGACGCTACCAAACCTATACGTCCTGCCGTCACAGCGCAGGTCATCGAATGCAACCGATGTGACAAAGGATGAATGCCCTTGACATCGTGCGACGACGCGTTGTTCCCAGGGAGAGAATATCGTCAGTAGGTCGTCTTGTCCGCCGGTTAAGATGAAGCGTCCGTCAGGAGACCACGCGATACAAGTCAATGACCCAAAGTACGACGCATAGCAGTCGACCAGCTGCTCTGCCAGCGCGTCTATCACCCTCAGACACCCGTCCTCTGATATCGCGCCGACGTACTTGACGTCGGGCGAGAACACAAAGTCTAGGATGCTCTTCCTGGACACGCGCCAGTGGCTGACGGGGTTCTTGACGGCCTTCTCCTTCTCTGCCTTGAGACCGACGCCGGAGATGGGGTTGGTGACGAGGATGCTGTCCACTGGGTCCCAGTCTTTGGACGAGTCGTCCTTGGAGGAGGGATCCTGCGGCTTGAAGGGGCCATCCTCGCGCTCCTTGTCGTAGACGATGATGGTGCCGTCAGCGTGGGACACGAGGAAGAGTGTGGACGAGTTGGGGACCCAGCGAACGGCTGTACAGGGTGAATTGGATATGCAACCCTATAGTGAGAGTGTCAGGGTCTGAATCTCGCCGATAGAAGTGCGGTGTAGACCTGCTTGTTGAGTCGGCCGTACCGTGATGTGATGGGGTCTGTGCAAGGGTAAGTTGAGGCTTGTTTCGAGAGAGCAACACATACCTAGCCAGACGAGATCGCCAGTGCTGAACCCAATGATAACGTCCAGTCTGTCCGGCGACGCAGTCAGAGCATTGACGTTGTGGCACGTCGGATGTGCAGAGAATGTTATCCTCGACAGAGGTTCCTGTGGGGGCCAATATACACAGCTGGAAATACGCATATATGCGCCACACATACCTTGCTCTTCGACCCGACCTCGACCCAGAGAAAGCTCTTGCCCGAGTTGTAGAAGAGGAAGGTGGTGTCGCCCTGGCGCGCACTGAGAGCTTTATTGGCACCCTCAAAGCTTTGGATGCGGGTGATGAACGTCGAGGATGTTGTCCGTATGTTGTGCTTCGGCCGGGCGACCCGCTTCTTCCCTGGGCCCGCCGGAGCATGCGCAAACAGATGGTGCTCGGTGGTGGCCGAGGAGTCCACGGCGGGCGGGGGATCGTCGTCAACGGTTTCGCTGCTGGACTGGCTGATGCCGTCGGCCTGGCCTTTGTTGTCCTTCTTGCCGTCCTTGTCGTTCGCCTTGTCCTTGTTGCCGACGTTGAGCAGCTGCGCAAAGCCAGGGGTGCCGCCGGGCTTGGATGGCGGATAGCGAACGACGACGGATGAGACGCGGGTCGGGTACGGGGCCGGCGGGACGTTGACGTTGGCGGCGATGAGCAGGTAGGGCTTGTGCTCCTCGGTGACGGTGTAGACGCCCTCGGGCGCGACGAACGTGGACTCGTTCTCCATGACCGCAGACCACCGGATGATGGCACTGGTCACGCTCGATGCGTACCACCATCATGCCCGCTCGGATCTTGTCCCATGTCTCTCACCACTAAGCTCCCTCTCCGCCGTCTCCGCCGCATTCAGCGCTGCTGGCGGGCGTCGTACTCGACTGAGACGGCCGCAGCGGAGCCGCCTCCCGCCGGCGGCCATCTCCCCTCAGTCGCTACCTCGTCGCTGTTGCGGACAACGCGCGATCTCGCCGTGCGCACCCCGGGGATCGTCTGGGCCGACGAAGACGTCTTGGGCCCGTCCCGGGCCATCGTCGGCGGCAGAGAGACGCGCAAGATGAACATGTATCAGGCGATCCGCGATGCCATGAGGTCTGCCGCGACGAGCTTCCAATTACGCCGCGCTCTCACACCATCTATAGCATTGCTCTTGCCAAAGACGACAACGCCGTCGTATTCGGTGAAGATGTCGCGTTTGGAGGCGTCTTTCGTTGCACAATGGTGAACACATCGCTATCTAGTCTATCTAGCTGTGTACTTATCCTCGTAGGGCCTAGCCGAGGAATTTGGTATGCTCAAGATCAAGCTGGAGTACATGCATTCACGCGTCGAACAGGCCGCGAGCGTGTCTTCAACACTCCCTTGACAGAACAAGGCATCGTAGGCTTCGGGATCGGTATGGCACTCATGGGACACACTGCCATTGCCGAAATACAGTTCGCGGACTACATCTTTCCTGCCTTTGACCAGGTACTCATATCTCGTCGAGTGCCCCGCATCTCTCTGACAGCCCTCAGCTTGTGAACGAAGCCGCCAAGATCCGATATCGTTCCGGCGGGGGCTACAACGTCGGCGGTCTGACGGTGCGCACACCGGCAATGTCTGTCGGGCACGGTGGCCTATACCACTCGCAGTCGCCCGAAGCCTTCTTCCTCGGCGCCGCTGGTCTGAAACTGGTTATCCCCCGCTCGCCCATCCAAGCCAAAGGCCTCCTCCTCGCCGCCATTCGCGACCCCAATCCCGTGATCGTCATGGAGCCCAAGATCCTGTACCGCTCCGCCGTCGAGCAGGTCCCTATTGACGATTACGCCCTCCCGCTCGGCCAGGCAGAGACGCTCGTACACGGCAGCGACCTTACCCTCCTCAGCTGGGGAACGCCGATGTACAACTGCGAAGTTGCTATGCACCTACTCGATTCTCCCCCGCCTGAGCTCGAAAGCGCCATCCCGAAATCGCTCAGGTCTGCCAAGATCGAGCTCATCGACCTGCGGTCCATCATGCCGTGGGACGTCGACACCATCGTGGACAGCGTTAATCGAACGGGAAGACTCGTCATTGTGCATGAAGCCGGCATGACCGGTGGGATGGGCGCTGAGATTAGCGCTCAGGTGCAAAAGAAATGCTTCCTGAAGCTGCACGCACCGGTCAGACGGGTCACAGGCTGGGACCTACCCGTTGCATTGCATTTTGAGAAGTTCCACATACCAGACGCCATCCGGATTGTCGATGCTATCGTTGAGACACTTTCGTATTAGCTCTCTGTATTATGCTGTGAAATTCAATGTACTGAACCATATCTTTCCCATGGACACAAGCAATCTCTCATCATTAATTTCAAACAAGCTGTACAGTAATACAAAGTTACACACACCCAACATGTACAGAACGATCAAACGTATGACATTCTTACAATGCCCTTCTTCCACGAGATCGGAAGGACCACCTTAGCATCAACAGGGGGGCTGTACATGATATCCGAGTCCGTGTTGACCTCAAGTTCTTCAAGGCAAGAAAGACCAGACACGACTTTGTCCAGGGCATGCCATGCGTCCTCAAGTTCAATTGCATGACGCATCTGGTGCAAGACAATCTTCTTAATCGCCGAATTGCCCTTGGTCGACAGAGACGCGGCGAGTGAGTCCAGATGCACTTTCGAGTCGTCCATGTCAGCCATCCAAGTCCGCATTACTTGCGATTCCAGCCTATGCAACTCGGTTGTCTCCGGCAGTTGCTCTGGATGACACCCATGTCAGTTAACAAGAAACAGCTTCAAAAAAGCATGCTGACCCTTTAACTGCACATCCAATTGAAGACTCTTCAAAGACGGACCCATTTTGCGCATGATTCGCTGGACGGCGTGCGACGAAGAGCTCAACAGGCCATGCAGGTTCAAAACCGAAAGCTCCCGCAAACAAGATAAGTCAAGGTGCGCGACGAGATGCTCCAGAAAGTCCACATCAACGCGACAGAGCGTCAAAGACGTCAGTGCAGCGGGTAGTTGTTCGATGACCTTGTGGACCTTCAAACCCTCTTCAAACCTCCGCGCCACCTCGATCCATTCCGTGTCTGCAGTAATATCTCTCAAGGTCAGTTCCTTGACTTGAGGGAGGAATGTAAGGGCGGGCAGGACGAAGGAAGGGTATTGGGCGCCCTTGTCAAAACTGAGAACTGTCACCATCTGGAATGACGAGAAGAGAGGCATCGGGTCGGCCAGCTCTGGGGGCTCCGAAGTCGGTGACGGGGTAGATTGAGCTCTAGTAGTCATAGGCGCTGAGGTGAACTCATCAAAGTTGGAGCTCCGGGCATGCGCGAGGGAGGACCCGCTCTGTTGGACCGGACGGGGAGTTAGCCGATAATCGTTAAGGGAATCAGTTTCCTCGTCTTCAGGACGCGGACTGACAAGCGTTGGACACATGAAGCCGGGGAGATTTCTCCACAAGCTTCGGTCACGATCATCTTGGGCCACAGCATACGAGGGAGGAGGAACGGCATGCCCAGTTTCACTAGAAAGCTGCCCTGTGGTTGGGGCGGCTTCAGTGCAGAACTCCTCCGCTAATGACACTGGGTGATCAGCGAAAGGGCCGATCGAAAAACGAGAATCATGGAGGACGGAGCTGTTGTATTCAGCGGAAGTCGTCGAGTAATCAAGTTCGCGGGGTGTGAAGTCGAAGACAGCACCAGTGGTGGGACCGATATAGGAAAATGTGGAAGCTGCCTCAGCCTGCTCCTCGCCAAAGTCATCGTCCGACGAATCATCTCCCAGCTCAATGAGCCGCGTTTCTGGTGTCTGGTGCGGAGTGATCATGGCTCGATAAAAACAATTCGAAGAGTCCGAGTCCGAGTCCCTGCGGGAGAGGTATCTTTCACGGCGGACTACAAACGTAGCCTTCCGGGTTCTGACGAGACACAGCTCACGCAGACGCTTGAAGAGAGGGAAGAACACCTTCAGATTAGAGATATCCCAGGTCGGATCGAGGCGAAGAGTTGTCACTAAGTGAGCGACTTCGGGAGAGTGATTCAGCAGGTTGGTAAACTGGTCAATCGCATACTGCTCGTGGAGAGCGACGATGCTAAGAAGCCAGCTTCGGGCGATACCAGACCATGACCGGCACAGGAGGGTACACGCCTGTAGCGTCTCCTCGTCGTCGTCGTGGTGCGCGATGATTCTATCAATCAACTCCTGTGGTAAGTCTGCCATCTTGCTTATTTGCCAGTCAACATGTATACCAATCGAAGCGAGAGTCAAAACAGTCTTACAAAAATTATCTTGAGCTTGGGTGCTGTCACTGAGACGCGACAGTAGTGGAGGAAAGCAAACCAATGCCGTGGGAAGTACTCTTTTGGTCCTTAAGTATTGGCGGGAATTAGCTGTCTGGTATACCGGCTGTAGCAGCGAAGACAGCTGTTCGCTGTAAAGTTAGCTTACTTGGAGACAGTCGCTGTTCAATAGCTGAATCAACTGTAGACGTTGATGTGTCAAAAGCTTGCAGAACGCCTTCGCGAGATGCCTGCTTAGATGTAGAGTGATGCGACAAAATGATCAGACTCAGACTGTACCTACTGTCTCGCGTATTCACTTTGGGGATGCAACTTCTCATTACGTCTGACTCAGACTCTACAGTTGTCTAAGTTGAAGATCAACACGTCCTCTGCGCCGATCTTGACCAATTGATCCATGATGTCTGCTATCTTCTTCTTCTCCACCATCGCGCTGACCGCGACCCAATCATTCTCCTCCAGAGGGCTGACTGTCGGTGCGCGGCGACCAGGGGTGATGGCGGCTGCTTCATGAAGTTTATTTCGCGCGATGTTGTACTGACATATGACATATTTGTTCGCAGCAATGACTCCGGCAATGCGGGAGGTTATGAGATTGATAAGGGGATCGAGGGCGGGGTGTTTAGTGATGGAGGATTTGATGAGAACGGCCTCGGTTTCGAGAAGTGTGGCGATGGCGTGCAGACCAGCAGCGCGCATCGTATCGCCAGATTCGACGAGATCGACTAACAAATATATGAATAACGGACAAGATAGAGGGGAATGACGCGTCTCACCAATTCCATCAGCCAAACCCAGAGCACAAGCAGCCTCTACACTGCCCCCAACATATTCTATCTTGGTCCTTGCATCCCCTTCGAGCTGACGTTCGTCGTCGAATTTGGCAAAGTACTCTCCAGCTAGAACCTCGAAGCTCGTAACGACGCGCTTGCCGGACAATTCCTGGACTGATGTTATGGGCCCCGCTTCTGGCACCTGGACTTGCAGAGCACATTTTCCAAAGCCCAGTCGTAGCACCTCCGTGACAAGAGTCTGCATTTGAGCTTCCAGGATGACATCGTGGCCGGTGATACCAAGATCGACGTTCCCCTTTCCAACGAAGGATGGGATATCTGAGGCAGGTAGAAAGACGCTAACCAAATGGAGTTGAGATGACTGTGTCGTATAGATTTGCTGAGAAGACTGACAGAGCTATGGGGTGGTTGTGAACAAGACAGACATCTAATCTGGGATTGCGTCGAAACTGTATGTCCGCGCCTAAACCGACCGTTACACCTCTACAGAATCCAGTCGAGTCAGCGAACTTACCTGCAAGGAGGGTCATGCATTTATCGTATAGTCTCCCTGTAGCACAAACTTCAATTACGAGTCGAAACCGACACGAATCGGGACGATCCAACCTTTCTTCGGGATGGCAAACAAGAGGCGCCCATCAAGGCTGTCGAGGTCTGCGAGTGAAGTCACAACTCGATCAGCCAACAGACCGATAGAAAGGGCAGCAGCGCACTTAGACTCATCTCAAATGTCCAAAGCAATGAGAGAACAGGGTATAAGTCGAGTGGGACAGAAAAACTGGGAGGATCGGAGTCAGATCGAAGGAACTCGCTTTCGGTCCGAAATCCCGAAAGAGTAAACGTGCCTCGGCAGCTTGATGCACCTTTCCCCAGATATGTATGTATGGAATTGTAATCACGTAGAGATCGAAAGCATCTTCAACGCTAGTCGTCGAGGCGTCTACAGCCAGAGGCGCTGCTATGGTCAGCAACAGTCCGGGTAGCGCTCGAAGTGCTTAGCGGCCATCTTCCACGCGACATGATTACGCGCCCAGAAATTCAATCCTGCCCACGGTCCGGGTGCCGCGTCTTGCCCAGCTGCCATCATTGGCTTCATTGGCTCTCGCTCGTCCCTCTCGAACTCCGCGTTTTATTCATTTGTTCTCTCTTCTGCGACAGTCTCACTATTATCTCTTCAGTGCGTCGTAGTATCATACATTGCACGGGCACTCCCTCATCCTATCACAACTTTGTCAACCTAGCTTTCCCGAAAGGAACATGGACACTGGCTCTTCCCCTAGTGAGCCACACTCGGCACATGCGGGTCCCTCAAAACTCCCAGAGGGTACGTAGGCTCGGCGATTCTCGACCTGCGCTCAGGACTGAACGCATGATCTTGTTCAGATGGAGTGATCCTTCCTACTACGACACAACTGAAGCGGAAGCGTGAACGTCCACAAAAGTCCCAGCCTACTAACGGATTCAAAAGGCCAAAACAACACGCGATCTCAGGATCCTCAGGAGCAACTAGAGCAGATGTCCCACCGCCCGTGAACAGAAAGACTTATTTAGACTCAATGGAGGAAGGGTCTCATGGGAACAGCAATCCGGAGCACACTGATTTACATGGGCCTCAAGCACAAGAGCAACTCAAGCCAGAGGTACACCACACTGGGCTGGTTGCATTGGCTATTGCTGATTGGTGCAGGCAAGTCCCAGTCAACATCCTGCTAAGGACGCTTCCACGACGCCCTTCACGGTGTTGTCTTCCATTGGCTTACCGTCCCGAGATGACGGCCTCTCGATGGCATCTGTCAAACCGTTGCAGTTGGGAGCGGGTGCTTCAATGACCCTCTCTCTCTTCACCTCGGCGCCCCTTGGCACCTCTCCATCTCCATCTACCATCATCCCATCTACAGTCTCACAGCCAGGAGTTAGGCTGGGTGAAAATTCACTCACAAATGCCGGCAAACAGTCCGCTCAACAGGCCACATCTTCTGGAGTGGGACCGACTTCTCTCTCTACCTCCCAGACCCCAATCTCTCCAACACCACATGCCGGTGCACAATGTTTTCTGAGAACGTATCTCTGCGATACTGACTGAAACACTCTAGATCGCGGGCAAAGACTTCGGGAAGATGTTGAGAAGGAGATTCGATCCCTCAAAAGGAAGAACGACGCCTTGCAGTTCGAACTGAATATGACGAAAAATGCGCTCAATGGTGGGTGCAAACCACTTGTCGCAGTAATTCACCTCTCAGACCTTGTCATTAGATGCGATCTTCAAAAACCAACAGATTCATAACGATGCCCTAAGTCTCAATGTCCAGGAGCATATAGACATTTCCGGTGTACGCACCGCTCTTTATGTCGCCAAAGCCGGAACAAACCCCACCGCAATGAAGGAGGTCATTGCTCAGCAGCTTCTGAAATTAAACGAGATGGCTGCTCGACGCGTCCCCCTACGCAGGCGTTCCTCGCTACGTGAACGATCGCCGTCTCAGCAGCGCGAGGATTCGCCAGAGCCCTTTGCAGCACAGGACGAAAGAGTGCAGTCTCCAACAACTGAACAGCCACCTGCCCTAACTGCAGCACTCGACACACCCACTCTCACTGGCCAAGATGCGGAAGTCGAGGACCATGGTCGCAGTTCAAATGCGAAACCAGCACGAGCAAAATCATCGCCCAGAAAGCGCCAACGCATCTCTTCGACGGCCTCCCCTCGGGCTTCAGGCAACATCAAACGACTACCTCCCGATCTCGGGGACTTCCCTGAGGGTGCTCTGCCTGAATTCAGGACTCTCGGTGCGTTCTACCGCATGCTTTTCTCGTCATATACAGGAAGCTTATCTGCTTTCCAGTTTGGGCTAAAATCGGTATGTCCTCTGTTTGGGCTACCGCGAACGTCATCTTAGGGACAGAGTAGTCCGTCTCCCTTGGACACCTGCTGTGGTATTCAATGATGATAATCCCACTATTCCCGAGAACATTCTAGAGCTGCATCGTACCAAGAACAAGGGCAACAACGTCATCGTCCACTTCTACGATTCGCGCTGTACATGGTACGTGTGCTCCTTCAGGCGCAGTATCCTTCGGCGTTGCTGAGGCTCTGTGTCTATACAGGAATAGCCTACCTTTGTCTAGTCTCAAGAAGTTCGGCGACATTCCCGGTACGTCCACGAGACAGTCGTGATTTGTTGTGCTGAAGAGCGCCAGCGCTGGACAAGGATATGGTGGCGGTCAATTCGCAGTTTCAGCCTGAGAAACAGTGGACGCCGAAGAAACGAGAAGAAGTTCGAAAGGGCTACAGGTCAGTCATATGGGGCAAAGGTCAGACACGCATCTTAACTTTGACAAAAGACATGCACGCAGTGATCGGGAAAGCGATTAGGAGTGAAGAAATTCTCGAAGGTGCTGTCTATCCAGCTTCCCACCTGCTATTTCAACGAGGATTGAATGTAAATCAGCAATCTTTGGATTGCCTTGCCACATCCTTGTCGTCGAGAGCACCGGAGACGATGATGATGAAAATACTTGCCCTTCACAAGGCGGTCGGACTGACAGCTCTCAAAGCTGTCTATGCAGCTGTTGATGCCTCCGTCACGGCTCTACCCTATCTTGAGGTGCTGGAGGTAGAGATGAATGCTCAAAGTGTGCCCTTTGACGAAATGGAGATTGAAGATATCTTCCCGACATGCTCGAAAAAGGGTCTGATTGCTCGCATTATCTCTTCGTCGTAATGAATGAGTCTCGTTAAGTGTTCAGTGTAGATAGTACTCACAGGTAAGTAGTTGTAGTTCCATCATTGTACAGTATGTAGCAGTACATAGTGTTCCAAAGATCCAGGCTGAAAGTGTGTAATCAGAATATGACGCTTTGATGATGCGAACTCCTTGTGTACAGATCCATGTCTGTTGTGATATGACCATCTCCAAGCAGGTGGTCGAAGAACCTGTCCTCCACGTCTGGTATCCAATCACACCACGGACGCCATTCGCCTCCAACGGCAGATGTTATAGCATCAATCTCCTCGTTCCACTTCTTTCCTCGCACCCACCACAGTCCCTTCAGTCGTCTCATGATTGCGCAGCAATGCCCTGCAAGAACGAGAGCGCGAGGGCGCCTTTCCCATAACAGATGCAAGAACGATTCGGGAACATACACCAACCAGGTGGAGAAAGTGTAAGTGTCGTACGACGGCTGCAAAGACGCAAGCCACATCCTCTTGAGCTGAGTCACGGCCGCCAGATAGGTCTCCGACACTGCGGGGTCGCGTAGCTCATCGGCATCTGGCACCCAGGCTAAGGGTAGGTGGATGGTGGACAGGGATTTGGGAAAGCCGGGCTCAGCATCGTGATCACAGTCGAAGACGAGGCGGTTGGTCAGTAATGCATGAGTTGTCGCCAAGGCGCTTAGCCATGGGCCAAGGGGACTTGAGGCATACGACGTCCAGTTGGATGCAATGTGACTGGGTTTACTGCGAAGGAAGTGGATCCAATCGGTCCGTTGGTACACAGATGGCGCGGCCATTGCAAAGCCGATCACATATAAGAAAGAGTGGGTAAGAAACAGAGCACTGTCATCTGCTTCGGGCGGTAGATCGGCAAAGGAAGGGAGCTCCTTGGTTGCCTGGCTGCGATGACTAGCGGCCGCGTACGCGTATTTCGTGGCAGAGGGATCACAGTGATGTAGAGTATACAGGTGAAGGGCCGAAAACGCGAGTATAGCATGCATGAGACAAGAAGATCTCCCGTTGAAGGCTATACTGACAGCAACGGTCTTCCAGACTTCGAGGCCGGCGGGATGAAGGGTATGGCAGGCGTCATGGGTATAGTGGTGCATGAGCTCGAGGGTCATGAAATCCAGAGAGGGTGGAAACGCGTTGAGAATGACTGGCTGCAGCTGAGTGTTCGGCACTGCCTTTGGTGGAGTGGTAGCAGGCCCAGGCGAGTCATTCCATAAGCACTGCACTTCTCGTTTGGAGCAGTTGGCGCATACTGGTGTGGTCTCGTCGCACTGACTGAACAATGAACTCGAACTGGGGCTGTGGCTCTGAAAGCCATACCTTCACTCTGCGCTGGCGGCAGGTTTTGCAACCGGTCCGGGTTTTGTTGTGAGGTCTCCTTGCAGGCATCCTTGACACGGAATGTGGTGATGGACGTCGGGTACTCCTTCGGCATCTTCAGACCTTGAAGTAAACATTCAGCGCCGAGAGCAACATGCAAGTAACAAGCGTCAACAGTACGTTACCTATCTCCGGCGGGCCGATCACAAGCAGCCTCTCTTTCTTTCACCCTCCCACGACGTTATGCCACGCAAAGAGGCTACATCCGGCTCAATATCCGCCCAGGCCCAGCAGGACCTCGTCTCGGATGGCATAGAGCAGTTCGAACTACCCAAGAGCGTCATCATCAAGATAGCCAGATCCGCCGTCAGTAACCATGACTTCAATGCGTCTACACCCTCAATTAGAATCGCCCTGCAGATACCAGAGAATGCTAAACTGCAAAAGGAAACGGTGTTGTCACTCGTGAAGGGTTCGACTGTCTTTGTGAACTACTTGGGTGCGCTGCTTAGGCTCTATTGTACGGAACGCGCCTCATCACTCGCCCACAGCCGCTACGCAAGTCTTATGCACTCTGACGCGTGGAAATGCCCCTCTGACGCGCTTTTCTCTCTCTCATTAGCGCTCACGACGTCGCTATCTCGAAACAACACAAGAGCATCTCAGCGACAGACGTCCTGCGTGCACTCGAAGTATTGGAACTAGGTGATCTCGTCGAGGGTCTGCAGGAGGAGTTGCAGAGTACGCTTAAGCCCATTCTGCTCTTTTGGCGCTCACTTAAGCATGCGCAGTCTACCGCGAGCTCGCGAAGACTGACAAGAGCAGAAAGGGAACTTCGACTATCATTTCCGCCTCCACTCGGGGTAAGGCAAGCGGTCCATCAACATCTGCGCTACCTGCTGGGCAGGCGGCCACTGCTCCAGTGAAGGCCAAAGGAAAGGAGAAGGAGAAACCTGGCACCGTCACTCTTACTTCGCCATTCACATCCGCCCCTCTGTCCACCCCAGCCGAGTCTATATCCAGCGGTCCGACCAATATGGATGTCGATGATGGCCCAGTAGAGGATCAGGAAGTCGAAGAGGAGGAGGAAGAAATTGTTTCGGATGGCGATCAGGGCGACGACGACGTTGAACAAGATGACTTGCAGGACACCGTCGCTCTTGAGGAAGAGGAACTGCGCAAGGACGCCAAGGGCTTGGATCAACCTGATGCAGGGAAGCCGAACGACAAGATGATGGAAGACGATTGAGCAAGCTCTAGATCGTAGGTCCATGCTGTTGTATTTATACTTATTGGTATTCCATTCCTTTTGACGCCGAACATCTCTCTATAGGCAAGTCTCCGAGAAGAGCTGACTTACAGCCTCGCAGTTTGGGATACTGTACGCTCAGGATACGTGGCGTACATCCAACGAATCACCGAAATGACTTGGCTTATTGGAGTCTTCGAAGTCCCAATAGGCGTCGCATTCCATCAAATTGTCTCGAGGGTTACTTGGTAACAGTCCCTGCTCCAGCTGGCCGCTGATTATCCAGCACACATGGCTCAATTCACCACTTCGCGCCGAGTGCTAAGCGCTACCAAGCCTGCAGACATTCGAAACTGATATTTATGATTTTATCCTCTCGGGTACCACAGGGCGATGCCGTCGGTTGTCCACGATGGTACTCAGCTGATACTACATCAAAGCCTGAGCCGAAGTAGTTGCAAGGCTAGTGACTTGACAAACAGTTTCATAACTGTATGCGGCTCCCTCTTTCTAGTGGCGTTGGTCTCTTTACGACATCTACATCCACGCCCTCATCACATGCCCTACCCCACGGGGTCCCAGCGCGACCGCGCTGTCATGCTTGGTCCCTGCTTATTCCGTGCTGCAGGAAACGCGGATATCCGCATACCAGAGGTCAAAAGCTGGCAAGGTTCCCAACTTTATAGCAGCACCCCTCTTCAACTTACACACTGAGCCTCCTCTTCATCAGCTTCCATGTCTTTCCAAATCCCCGCCACCCAACGCGTCGCTGTCGTCCCCAAGGCTGGCGGTGCCGTTGAAATCAAGACTGACTGGCCCGTCAGGCAGCAGAAGGACCTTGCTCCCGGCGAGTGCTTAATCAAGATGGAGTCCTCCGGTATGCACATCTCATTTGACGCACTCGAATAAGGATTCAATCTCTTTCTAGGATGCTGCCATACCGATCTCCACGCCGCCCTTGGTGATTGGCCTCTCCAGGCTATGACTCCCCTCATTGGTGGACATGAAGGCGTCGGTGTGGTCGTTGCCATTGGCGACAACACCAACCACTCCCCCGTCAAGCTTGGCGAGCGCGTCGGCATCAAGTGGTTGGCTGATTCGTTAGTGCTTCCATACCCATTCTATAGTCGCTTGGCTGACCCCCTTGGCGTCAGATGTCTCAACTGCGAGGACTGCCGCAAAGGCCGCGAACAGAGTATGGCAAAGTCACTTTTGTCAGTACCCGAGCGCTTGCTTATTGCGGTTTCCCAGATTGCGCCCAGGCAAAGCTATCTGGCTTCACTGTGGACGGAACTTTTGCCGAATACGTTGTGTCTTTTGTCAACCACGTTACTCCCATCCCCGAGGGCTTTGCCAGTGATGCTGCCGCCTCCGTTCTTTGCGCTGTAAGCTCCCGTTTAGCCCACATATACATGTCGCCTTAGTCTCAAATACAGGGTGTCACCGTATACCGTGCCATCAAATATTCCCAGACTCAACAGGGTGACTACATCGTCATCCCCGGTGCTGGTGGAGGACTCGGACATCTCGCTGTCCAGTACGCTCGTTCTCGCGGTCTGCGGGTCATCGCCATCGACACCGGGGACCACAAGGAGAAGCTCTGCAAAGATCTTGGCGCAGAGGTCTGGATTGACTTCAAGAAGTCCCAAGACATTGTCGCCGACGTCAAGAACGCCACTGGCGGCGCTGGTGCGCACTCGGCTGTCGTCACTGCTGCTACCAGCGGCGGATACACCCAGGCCCTCGATTACCTCCGCCCAGGCGCAACCCTTATGGCTGTAGGTGCGTACCTCCCACCGATCCTTCTTGACCTCCTTCTTTCCCTGACTGCCTCACTCTCTCCCAAATGCTCTTCCTCACTGACTCGGTCTACACCCCCCAACCTCTAACTAAGCCCCTTCCGCATAGGTCTTCCGGGAACGGCCACACTGAATGCGTCCATCTTCTTCACTGTGTTCAAAAGCATAAGCATCCTTGGCTCGTACGTCGGTAACCGCCAGGACGCTCGGGAGGCTTTGGAGATTGCTGCACGGGGAGAAGTCAAGGTCCACTTCGCCACCAAGAACCTCAAGGACATTAAGGAGTGAGTCTGCTGTTCCTACGCTACTCGAACACTTCTCAACGCGACTTCCAGGGTCTATGATGGAATGACTGCCGGAACCATCGCCGGACGCATCGTCTTCGACTTGAAGGCTTGAATCAGAAGAAGAAATGAGAGTCCCTGCACACGTTTGAATATCCCTTATATTGTACTTACTCACACACGAACCTGTAAATGTACAAACCAATTTTTCTCGACTGTTAGCACTCTGATTTGGTTGGGCACTAAGAAGAGTCCTTTCTTTGTTCAGTCTCGGTTTCCATTGTATGTACATTCGTCGTTAGAAGCTCAGGCCTCGGTGACCTTCAGCTTTCCTCTGTTACATACTGTAAGTAAAGTTTGACCTCGATGTGCGCGTTGACGATCGGGATGACGTCCGATACGCTCCTTCGAACCTTTCAGTCGAACAGGTCAGGAACAGGCAGCTTATCGCTTCAAGCTTGACTTCCAAGGCGCCTGTGCCGCTGCGTCAGTGTTCCAATTCGGTTAATGATCGCAAGGATTTGGGACAAGGTGAGTGGTGGTCATCTCCATTGAAGTCAGCTTATTCTTCCGTCCAGAGCCGCCTTCGATTTTTCCCGTCAGAGAACGAGTCACCTAGCATTTGTACTTCGTCGGTCCTTCACGCTGAGCGCGTACGCGACACAAGATATCCGATGGTCGGTTGGCTGAGCAACGAGTGACCTGCGGGATTCAACTGTGCATTCAACGGCTGTGCGCCGAGCTCCAAAGCCGCAACGTTCATCGATTATCCCCATCGTTCTTCCGGATTCTGGATTCGAGCTGCGGCGACGCGAGCTCTTGAAAACCCCTGGAAGAACCTACGTATGCCTAATCTTGTGTTCAGAGTGACTGCCACTTCAACCTCGTCAATGTCTTGAGCGAAAACTAGATACTCTGGTGACAGCCTCCCCTGTCAGCTCCAGGTCTGCGCTATGGGTTCGTCAAGTCACAGCAGGATAGCATACCATTGCCCTCGTGCGCGCTATCGCTCACGCGTAGTTCAAGTCGAAGGGCGTAGTCGGTGCGTAGTTCCTCAAAATCAAAACCATCATAAGGGCTGATCACAACAAATTTAGCACAGCCAGTCGATAAATATAGCACTGACAGTCGTGTGCCCAGATTATATTATAGCGCTCAATTATGTCAGTACCGCCATGTCTTGAATCTTCCCCTGGAGCTCAGCGCTAATCCGTGATCATCTTTCTTCCTTCTACTTGCATGGACTCCTCGTACTCTCCTTTACCACTGCACAACCCAGCGCCCACTAATGCCCGCCATCTCCGTGATTTTCTGAGCAGTCGGACGAAGCAGCACACCAGGCGTCCTCTCCTTCTCATAGTGGCAGTTTTAACCATCATAACTCCTCTCGCCTATCTCCACAGTCGGATATACCCTTGGACAGACTCAGAAGACCTACCAACGACATGGATTCCCGATACAGCCGACGATGGCGTACCTCAGCCTGCCAATGAAGGGGCCTCTCTCACGGACATCGTGATTCGTGATGGGGTCGTTTACCACGCATTCGCCAGACCGACGGCACCCCAACTTTTGAAGGACACTCTTATAAGGCCAATAAAATCCCACCTTGCACTATCGGACGCCTGTCTTGATCACTGGGTCAGTCATGCTACTTGGGACGGACCTTGTGCAGAAGAGGCGGTGGAGGAGGCTACCATTGACTTCGTATACACTTGGGTGAATGGCTCGTGCGTGCAACTACCTCTATACTCTTTCTCACATCTCAAAAATTCTCCAGAGATAAACTGCACGAGACCATCAGGACCCATTACATCGAGGAAACTGGACATCATCCATTGAACGCGCGCTTCCGAGAACATGATGAGCTGCGCCATTCTGTACGGTCCGCCTTCCAGGCTACACACAAGTGGACAGATAACAGGTGGCACATCATAACCGCGGATGTAGAAGATCCCGAAGACTCCAGTCAACGGCTTGGATTGGTTCCGCAATGGCTAAATACTTCTTCTTATTCAACGAGGTTCGGAGGGCGCGCGCCCATACATCTACTTCATGGTGATGTCTCTCCATTGCATGACGGAATGCATTGACTGACTTCCCTCCAGATAGTCAATTATTTCGCTACGGTAGATCCTCAGGGCTTGTCGAAAATCTGGACGAGGTAGAAGCCTGGCGCGAAAAGGTGCTTCCCACGTTCAATAGGTAAATTATAGCCTCGAATTGCCGTTCCTAAATTTGAACTGACATCTCACAGTCATGCTATAGAAGTTCAGCTATCCAACCTGGATCCTGATACCACGTCAGAAAACATGTAGGTCATTCTGTTGACTATCTCTGCTGCGCTTTCTCACTCCTTTCCAACCAGCATAGCTATCAATGATGACCAGTATCTTGCCTTGGAGATGCCACCATCGGCATTCCACTCCCCTCTTTACGGGCCCGTCTTCCGTGTGGATACCGGCAGACCAGTTGGGGGCGACGACTCTGGGCAGGCCGGTGGAGAACACGAGTGGCGCTCGATGGGCTGGAGTGATCATCTTTTGAGTGGGTCTTTTTTCTGGATTTCATACCTCATCATTGACTGACAAGCGTAAAGATACGCGGTTCGCGACTCGCCAACGCTCGTACATACAACACAACGCGCGATCATTCTCGCTACCTCTAATGCATGAGGCATCCATGATGTTTGTGGATTTCTTCTCGTGGACGCCGCTGTCGCGTTTTCGTGGTTCGCACGCGACTCCACCGGAACTCGAGGTGTAAGTCATGAAAACCCTTCGATCGTGTCTGTATTCATGTCTAAGCAGAAACACCATCTTCCTGTCGACACATTTCGTGATTGAGCGACACCGCGAAGCCTTGCTATGGTCGTGGATTGTCGCAAAATGGGGCGACAAAGATGGCATCCTCACTGTAGAGAAGAAGGCGAAGATGTGGAAAGAGGTTGGCGGCTCGGACGATCGGGACGAGATTCCAGTTGAATTGCTGAAAACAACGACGGACAACGCGATCGAGTGGAATATGCGCTCAGCTGGACTGCAGCCGCCTCGGGCGTTGGATCCAACTCTTCAAGCGGATACTGTATATGCGTGGAGTAAGTCGTATGCTAAACAGCTCACAAAGGTTTCGTGGCTTATGTGATTCCAGCATCCCAAGATGGATTCGCTGTCTCTCATGAGGGCGAGCCGCTCATGGAGACAATGAAGCGCGCTGATTGCCTAGGCTTGGAGTCAGAGAGAGCTTGGGATTTGTTTCGACGATTAATAATGCATGATCAAGCCTGCGGCGACGCATGTAAGTCCAATTCTTCTCGTACTAGTTTTCGAGGCTTTAACGTCGAGCTAGTGTTAGCGATGGCGAAGGCATCAAGCGTGGAGACCGGCCTATCTGTTTTCCTTCCACCAAAGTCAACCGATGAAGTTATACCTGCTCCGTCCGATGAAGCTCAAATCCTCCCTCTCTGGCTACCGGATGACCCTCCACCTCTTCCACGGAATCCTCGTGCGTTTGCCGTTCGGTTATTCCACCGCTACTCCTATGTGATGGGCCAATCACCTACTCGATTCTTCGGCATAACCTCTTTCGCCCAAGGGAGATTGAGGTTGAAGCAAACCGACACCCAGAAAAACCTCGCATTCATATGTATCAATGACGATATGCCAGAGGCTGAGTCTCGCCAGAAGCAGGCTGATAGAATATATCGCGAGTGGCTCGACAAGAAGTGGCCTACGGCTCTGGACTGCGAAAATGCGAAGGCATGATTTGTTGTAATCTGTTGGTGTCCTATCTCATGGACGATGAATCTACTGTATTTTTAGTATTAAAAACAATAGCTAGAAAACGGACTGGCGGTGTTACAAGATTGATATAAATATGTACAACTGTCCGGATACTTGTACAATCGTCCGGTGTCCAAGTTCAACAAATAACACAAAGACCATCGTCGCTCTGAGGCTTGACAAGATCAACGTCCAAACGTGCCCGATCCAGCTTCGCGTTGATGGGCATGGGGCTGGTTATTTTTCTGACGCGCCCTTTTCGATCTGGCGGTTGGAGTTGCTGGTAGGATTTCAGCGCCACCTCTACCGACGGTCGGGTAGGTGAGATGCTACCATGGAAATGTGCATCGACAAAGGTCTGTGGACTGTGAGACTGCAAGGAGAGAGTCACATATCCGATGGGAAAGTCGATACGCCACAATCTTCCGCGAGCGAAAAACTCCACTCCAACATCGCGTGAGATATCTTGGAGATGAACGACAAACCGTGTGCCGTTCGTCTCATCGACTTTGACGCGTCCAGGTATCCCAAGCCAGTGTCTTATTCGCTGGTACAGCTTCCAGTCTGCGCGTATGATGGCGGCGTGACGAATCTCGTCGTCAATTCCGCCCGGCGCGTACTTCAATAACGCCTGCACGACTGGGTCGCTGTACCCTTTGACGACAGCCCAGTATAAAGGTGAATGACCATCGACCTTCCCTTCTCGCAGAATGGAGCCAAGAGTGAGATTGCACGTCGCGCAAGCCTTCTGCAAGGTATCAAGCGTCTCATTTGGGTCAGCGACACCATCCAGCTTGCTCGTGAACTCCAGGACGGAGGAACGAACTAGACGCGCCGTCTTTTTGTTGGAAGCAAAGAACGATGCACGCCTGGACTCGGCGAGCGCAACAAGTTCTGCGGGCGAGCCTGGAGTACTGGATATGCGGGGCGCAGCCGGACACGACTGGGAATGCTGGGGTCGTACAGGGCGGTGCGGGGATGTGTCATCAGCCTCACGTCGCGGGCCGGGGGACGTGGCCCGACGCCGTCTCGATGGGCGATGGCGGACGTCCGAGTGAGATTGGGATCTTTGTCTCGTCGGAGGTGCCGGAAGGGGAGTATACGCCGGGGGGCGTCGAGGGAATGTGGATGAATGTGGGCGTCGAGGGGGAGTCCGGACCGAGCGTTCCGGATGGATAGGTGCTATTGCTTGCGGAGGCAGGCGTCTGGAATGCTGCGGCGGAGGTGGTGGAAGCGTAGTCTGGGTCGATTGCAATGGAGGAGATGCCGTGGCAACGGAAGGACGTGCAGGATCTCCGAAGTCGGCATTGAGCACGGATTCATACGAGGGTAGAACGTCTTCTCCACGACGAGCTGTGCTCTGGGTCATGGAGAAATCTGGCAGAGGCTCCGCAAGAATCATCTCTGCGTGCTCCGCTTATATGAGGGCAAATGGCGACCGGAGAAGAGGGCAAACCGTGAGAGCGTCTGTAACGCGGTGCTTTCACTGCGCAAGCGGCTTGGCTTGGCCGCTTCGGTAGCTTTGACTGTTACCCCACGCGATTGATTGCCGTTGGCACCTTCATGAGCTCGAGCAGCTCAACGAGAGAGCATTGAACACTGCTCGAACTTGGGCTCAAGACTGCAGATGACGATTTACTCTAGTCTCAAGTAATACACATAGCAAGATACATGTATACCTTTGCAAGTTGTGAAAGAGCCTCCTGGAACAGCCAACTTGAAGGCTTGTTCGATGCGCAGCCTCTTATATCAATCACTTGAGCACAACTCCAGTAATGTCGGTGAACCATGCCCGTTGATCCTGAGGTGACGCCCATCCTGATGAATGTCCTGTGTACACAAGTAAGAGTGAAGGAGACACATCATATGAAGGGCTTGATCTGACCTCCAAAGAACGTTTGAAAGTGCATGCCTTGACTCTCTCCAGGAATCTCCAGATCATGGACCAAGATAACAGATACGCCATCAATGAACAATTCAATCGAGCCTAAGTTGAAGGTCGTTAAACGAGGAAGTCACTCGACAGTATTCAGTCTAACTCTCACCATCATGTCTGCCCGTCATAACGCGTATCGCGACGGTCATCCATCTTCCTGGTAACCAACTGAATGATCCACGACCGACAGAGTAGCCATATTCGCCATTCCGACGAGATCCTGGGATGGATTCAAGTGCTTTCCAGTTACAAGCAGTCTGCGGTAGATACGCGTAGAGCTCCCCAGCACCACCGGATCTGGCATCCAGTCACGTCAGAATAAGAGTTTTCTCAAACAATGAAAGGTGGGACATACCGCCACATCGGTCTGAGGTCGAAACACGTAGATCGGTTATGTTGGCGACCCCCTGTACATCCATAGGCAGAATCACCTTCACCGCCAACTTACAGGAAAACATCAGTTGATATGCATGATACTGTTGTTGGAGGCAAGACATACAAACTCCTGGAAGTTTGCCGCCCATTCCCCATTGCCAATCAGCTGCCATCATGACACGGTAGCTCATCAAAATTTCGCGCTGAACATCACAGGTGTCGCCCAAGAAGGCGGGCGGCCCAGATAGATAGAACCCAAAGCCTCCGGGAAGTTGGCCCGACGGATTGATGCTGCCTTTGGGGTAGAAAGCCTCCCATGCTTGCAATACGTCTGTGTCGTCGTCTCCACTGGCAGGCAGGGAAACAACGAGATGCTCGGTCCTTTTGAACACTTTATGGACACCAAGAGAGTCGTCGGTGAAGGAGCATAGAGAGAGACTGTATCTCATAGCCAGGGACGAAGAAGTACTAAAGCCATGGTGGATGTTCGAAGCAGGAAGACTATGCATCTTATTCGGCTACCGGTCCGGCGGTTAGATTCCTAGACGCCACAAGTGGACATAGACGACAACTAAAACATATACAACTGAAATTATGGAGAAATAAGAAATAACGATAATCAAGTCTTTCTCGTCTAGTCAGCCATTTTGACAACGAGCTCGAGCTGTGTTCCTTTCTCTCGTTGTCCCTCCACTGTCGGAGTCATGACAAAACAGGCCTCACGTCGAATAATCTCCGCCTCATGCTTCAGCGATAGGTCGAAGGTTCCGATAAGCTCTACAATAAACGTCTGCATCTGGAGCAAGCTAAGAGTTGCAACGTTAGTTCCTGACAGTCCCAGGAACGGAATGGACTGACGCGAACTTCCAACCGATACAACTACGCGCGCCACCGAGAAAGGTGAATCTAGACGTGATTTTGGTGAGACAGCAGTGCTGCGGAGTACATAGACTGAACTGACAGATTGGCATATACACCTAAAGAAACCGGATTGTTCACCGTGTGGTCGAGCCAGCGGTCGGGGTTGAACGTATGTGCATCTTCACCGAAGATGCTCTTATTCCTACTCCAAGTTTAGACTCGAGGAGAAAGAGTGAAATTTCGGGACCGACCTCTGATATCCTGCGATGGATCCGATGATCTGCATGCCTTTCGGAATTGGTAGCTCGTTTATGGTCCGCCCATCGCTTGTCACGACTGGGGTGAGTAAGGGAAGCACTTCGTCGTGCTGCGCCACTCGGAATGAATTGTAGACCACGGGATGGAATCGTAGGACCTCCTGTACAAAGTCAAGGTTAACAAGCTGACAGGTTTGTCCAGCGGCGCACGCACCTTAATCACCGCGCCCAAGTATGGCATCGATTCGAAATCCGCGGCAGTAAAATCGTGCTGACCGCCTCCGGCGCGCATGGCACGAATTTCGTTGCGAAGGCGTTGTTGCACTTCCGGGTGCCTCGCTAATTCCAAAAATGCCCAACACATGCTATTCATGGTTGTCTCTTGACCAGTGAGAACCAGCGAACTGCGTGATGCTGGAATTAGCCTGTTACTGCGAGCGTTATCGAGGGGTCACTGACTTCATTTGTGCCCATAATTCTTCATCATCGAGACGTGTGCTCGGATTCGCGGACGCGTTGGCTTTGACTAGTAGGCTCATAATGTCCTTGCTTGCCTTCCCGTCAGCGAGAGCGGTATATTTTTGGGCGACGAGCTCTTTGGCGACGGACGTGCTCATCTCTCGAATGTTGCGTCGGCGTTCCAGACGCGGAGATGAAGCACGCCGTAAGAGAAATCGGAGGATTGGGCGCGTTAGCCAGTCCATGATGCTCCATGTTAAGATGTCGGCATACGTGGGGACAGCAAACGCGTCAAATCTGTAAGCAGCTGTCAGCAATGGTTCGGTTGGTCTCAAAGTAACGTACACAAAGTTAGTGTACAGTTTTTGGAGCTCGTTGTCCGAATTGTCTAGTGCGCCGAAATGGTAGTCGAATGCAGCTAAGTAATGAAAGGTGATGTTAGTCTCGAAGAGAATAGGAGAATACCGATTGACATGCCTTCGCCAATAATGTCAAGTGCTGCTCTTGAAATCCAACCAGGAAAATCGAAGACTACCGCTTGGTCTTTGCTACCAGAGATGTAATCCTTCCATATCGAAGTCATCTATAGCAACACACAGGCGCGTCAGTTCTCTCCGGGCGTCATCTATCAAGATCACGCCAGACAGACTTTTTTCGCATGTTCGAAGAAGATGGGGACAAATGCCTTGGACTCGGGCGTACCAAAGCCGGGGAGCATTATTCTCCGCTGTCGTTTGTGGACTTCACCTGTGCGGAAGATAATAAAGGCCGCCCGTAGATGATTTGGAAATGATGCCCACCATCTACAGCGATGATACCCGGTCCAAATAGTAGACCAGAAAGACCGACGCGACCGCGGGCCTTACAGAAGCGGTAACCAGCAGACTGATAGATGTATTGTAGTGCTTTAGGGTCAGAAACTAGAAGGCGATCCTCCTAAGGTTATCTTTGAGCAATACGAAAATTCTCGCGAAGAGCGATCTTACGCGAAAGGGTGCTCGGACGCGTACAATACTGCCGTACTCGTCTTGGAGTTTGAAATCCATCTATAGCAGTGTCAAAAAGAAGGAAAGTAGCGTGCGGGGAGAGTTTTGTACCTCTGCGGCTTCGCACATCATCAGTTCAGGGAGATTTCCTTGAGAAAGAGATTGTCAACACGAAACTCATGACATGGTGGAGTGAGTTTCACCATAGAGGAACGAGCCTTCAGGCGGACCTCTGACATGAGAGACCGATATCCTCATACAGCTGGCGTAGATCGCATATGAGAGAACAAGGGCACAGAGCACAAAAAGGGGGAAAAAGGAGTCCATGGTTTGTTCAGACTCGGGCATCGACGCGCTGTGTTTTATGGGAGATGGGATATGCCATCGGAGATCGAGAGAATAGCCTAAGCGTATCCGCGACCGCGATCCTTCCTGGACATCGAATCAACCAGTTAAGGATTATTATGATGACACTAGAAAACATGTTAGCCTTCAGGCTTCTTTCAGCCAGCGAAAACTAGGCAAGAAGCCATTTCTGACTAGGCGCTCCAGGCCGTAGTCTTCCCGAACGGCTTCGATGTGGGCTTCGACTGAGACCGCCTCGCTACCGGGCGATAATCAGCCTGGAAGAAGCGGGCTCCGCTTAGGGTTCGCGTCTTCGTGTGTTCCAATACGGGATCTGCAGGGAACCGCTAGGTTTTCGCCGCGAAACAGGGCCACAATCGATGCCCGGAGGTCCGCCCACGAGAATAGAGCTAGTGCCTCGAGAGAGGCTATAGAATCTGTCAAGTGTCAGTCTTGGTTGCTGAAATGCCCAGGAGCTCAGCCGAACGTGCCTTGTGTAAGGCCTCCATAAATCCTCTGGCCTCAGGCGCCATTCCGTTATCTTTCCACATCCTTCCTTTTCTGCGAGTGCGTCATAAGTACTTTTTTGCATTCACTGTCAGTGGGAGAGATACAAGCGCGGTTGTCCGGACTTTGCCGCCATCGTAACAATGATCTGAGATCACGCGCTTGTCCGCAACGCGTCTACCCCCGCCGAGTAGTCCTTCTTCGATCCAAGCGACCTTGGCCAGACATGTTCATATATTCTTGGGGTTCCCAGCTGATGTATGTGGGGAGCTTCTCCCCACTCCCCAAATCAATCGCCAGAGGCCCAGAGATACACAAAACCGCGTCTCGAAGCAGGCCAGAAACTTCGCGACCGCACAAGTTCCATGCGTGTGACATTAAATCCCTGATGATGATTGACTGCGATGACAGGGCCATATAATCAGCAGATGATTGTGGCGTTGGGTAATGCAAAGCCATACTTCCGTACATGATTCCGATTACCCATCGCGTATCCGACGGAGAGATGAAAGGCCCAGGCAGAACTCTAACAATGAGGCAAGGGCCACAGAGTTCATGAATACAGTTCACACCAAGCTGAGAAAGCCAATATATCCATTCGTTTCAAGCACGACTAGTCATCCTGAAGCGGCCATGAGCCTCACAGAAAGGCCAAAGCTCACAAGATGACACCAGAACGTCAAAGAAAGAAGATGAATGCATAATTCCAAGTAATTTAGTAAACTAGATAAGAGAGCAGTACTACAAACAGGTACAGGATATACATACTTACGATATTTAACTTCAGGACGAGACGTTCCTGGACCGGCGAGAAAACCAGACACCAAATCGACGCGCTTAAGCAGACTGCGCGACCTTCTGCTTGATAACATCGACGACAGAAGGCTCAGCCACAGTACTCAAATCACCTAGCTGATCGCCCTCTCCAGCAACAATCTTACGCATGATACGGCGCCTGTCAAGCATAGCAATCAGGCACTGCGTTGACGAGAGGAAAGCGAGGTCACTTACATGATCTTGCCACTCCTAGTCTTCGGTAGGTCGCTTACGATATAGATCTTCTTGGGTGCAGCGAAGGGACCAATGACCTTGCGAACTTGCAGCGTCAATTCCTTGACCAGCGGAGCGTCGTGCGCGGAATCATATTTGAATTCACTGGAGTTGAACAAGCATCAGCGGGGCAGGCTTAGAAGGCGGATGTGAGAGACGTACGGCTTGAGTGTCACGAATGCATATACAGCTTGGCCAGTTAGCTCATCCGCCGTCCCAATGACAGCAGTCTCCGCAACACCCTTGTGCATGATGAGGGCGCTCTCAATCTCGGCGGTAGACAGACGATGACCGGAAACGTTGATGACATCTACCGTAATGTTTGAGTAAGAGGCGTTGCAGTAGTGTATAGTAGACTAAACTCACCGTCAATGCGGCCCTTAATCCAGATGTATCCATCGTGGTCCCGAGCTGCTCCGTCACCAGTGTAGAACAAGCCGGGGTAAGGCTTCATGTATGTCTCGAGGTACCTAGAAGCGTCCTTTTAGGGTGGAATCATTGGGAAGACGCTAGCTGTGCTCACCGCTTGTGATCACCCCAAATTGTACGAGCAATTGAAGGCCAGGGTGTGGCGAGAGCGAGAACACCCTCGACATCATTACCCTCGAGAAGCTTGCCGGTGACCGGGTCGAGAATTTGAGGTTCGATGCCGAAGAAGGGGACAGTGGCACTACCGGGTTTGGTGGGAATAGCACCGGGGAATGGAGTGACAACAATGGACCCCGTCTCGGTTTGCCAGAAGGTGTCGACGATGGCGCACTAGACGAAGTGGGTCAATATGGATTTTGATAGCGGCGTTCTGGACGTCTTCTCACCTGCTTGCGACCAACAACTTCGTTATACCACGACCATGCCTCAGGGTTGATCGGCTCGCCGACACTGCCCAATACCCTCAAGCTGCTCAAATCGTGTCCCTCAACGTGAGACTCCCCGAGGCGCCTGAGGAGCCGGATAGCAGTGGGGGCCGAGTAGAACTGGGTCAACTTGTACTTCTCAACGGTCTGCCAGTAGCGCGAAGGAGTAGGGTAGACTGGCGTCGACTCAAATACGACGGTGCTAACGCCGTTAAGAAGAGGACCGTAGCAAATGTACGTGTGGCCAGTGATCCAGCCGACATCAGCCATGCAAGCAAACTTGTCTTCCGGGTGGACGTCGAAGACGTACTTGACCGTGAGTGCAGCTCCGAGAAGGTAACCGCCAGTGGTGTGTACGACACCCTTGGGCTTGCCAGTGGATCCAGACGTCTGAGAGCATGAGACATAAGTGATCGCACAAAGAAGATAAAGCAAGACATACATAGAGAATGAAGAGAGGGTCTTCACTGGCCATGACCTCTGGTGGGCAGTAGTTCGGGACCTTGGCGACCTCCTCATGCCACCATGTATCACGTCCCGGGGTGAACGGAACCTCGTTTCCAGTACGCTTGAGCATCAGGACCTTTTCGACTTCTGGGCACTCCTTGAGAGCGGCGTCAACGATAGCCTTGGTCGCGATAGTCTTGCCGCCGCGCTTGCCCTCGTCCGAGGTAATGAGGACGCGGGACTTGCAGTCTTGGACACGGTCGCGGAGCGACTCGGACGAGAAGCCGGCAAAGATGACAGAGTGAATGGCGCCGATGCGAGCACAGGCGAGGAAGGCGGCAATGGCGTGCCAGGTCATGGGCAGGTAGATGGAGACGGTATCGCCCTTCTTGATTCCAAAGGACTTGAGGACGTTGGCGACGGAGCAGACCTCGCGCAGGAGCTCGCTGTACGAGACCTCGCGGCCATCGCCTGGCTCGTCGGCCTCGTAGATGATGGCGGTCTGCATGGAGATTAGCTGGCACGGCTGGCAGGATGGGTGGTGTCATGCCTTGTCGGGATGCTGGAAGGCCCAGCGGTCGACGCAGTTGTAGGATGCGTTGAGACCGCCCTCGGGGAACCAGGCAATGTCGCCAGTCTCGAAGCCGCCGGCGCGAACGGTCCGGAACGGGCGGTCCCAGTGCAGCGACTCGCGAGCTTTCTGTTGCGAAATCAGTACGTGCCAGTGCCGACTAAGCCAACCGGCTGACCTGTGCCCACCACTTGTCGCTCTCATGGCCCACTGTCTGCTTGTGGACGGCCTTGTAGGCGTGGATGTCAGGGCCAACGTGCGGTGTCTTCGGGCCGCTGGCGACGCGCGGGGCGACGGGGTGGACTTGGTGGGTTTCGGACATGTCTGAGAGGGGGCGATGAGGAGATGGAAAACGAAACACTCATATCAGCAGTATTTATACTTTCCGGAGCAGCTGACCCCAGATCAAATGCCACAAGTCGATTTCCCCGCATTTTCTGACACCATCGATCTCTGCGTCGCCCTGTGCGGTCCAGACATACCGGGGATAATGCGGAACGGCGTGGTCTCCTGTTGGTTCCTGTCTGTTCTCATCGCGCGCCGCCCCTACGCACCCAGCCACGCCTAGCTGCCCACCAGCACAGCTCTGTGTGGTCCATAATGGGGGCACGTCACAATGTGGCGTTGTCCCGATCCTCCTGTTTCCCAGATCACTAGTCGGCTCTCCGCGTTTACGGACTGCCGTGCTATTGCATTACGGACTTGGTTTGCCTGTTTGTTTGCCATCTTGCCGACTGGCTCAAAAAAGAGCTTGTACCTTACCCCGCATATCAGTCCCGGCTTGGTATCCTCGGCAGCAACCAAACCTCTTCAGAAACATTGTCGACGGCCATTGAGGATGTGTATGCATCCAGTGACCACTTACAATGGTCCTCGATGACTATCAGTTGATGATTTCCAACACGTTATCTTCTCACTTACACCTTGCCTTCTTCTTATTCCCGGTGTGTGTGTCTCGCATCCCACCTTGTTTTTTTTTCATGAGGATTTCGGGGCTATCTCGCCAATATGCTATCAACGAACACCAATATGCTATCAACCAACAGAAGATTGCCCTCTCGTTCTGTAATCCGGCACCGCTGCCATGACCCAAGCATCCCACTGGCAATTCCGCGACAGTACCACTGATCTTGCTGTACAGATGGATCCGCCGACACTTGACCAGCGGCGCATCATTGACAATCACAGCGTACGCAAACTAGCGGTTGCCCCACCTTGGGATCCCTGACACTTCCGCTATTCTCCACCTCAACCCCGACAAGCGCGCTGACCATGTTGCTCCAATGCGCTGCAGACAGTTCAGTACATCACAGGTGCCATCTCTCACCATCGCCGCCCACAATCTCATACCATCGCCGCCCATCATAACACCCACCCAGGTTGAGCTTGAGGCTTGAAGCTTACGTCGGGCCGTGCCGATATTCGAAGTGATGACGGGAAGATCAGGTACATTCAATGAATCGAAGTCATGTCCCATCCACCGCGAAGTCCTGGCCGAGCGTCATTCCGTCCCGGTTATCGTCGAGGTTCGGAAATGAGACAGATCAACAATAACAATGAGCTCACTCGTTGGTGTCAATTAAGAAGTAGCATACAGCAGCTGTAAGTGCGCGGCCAATGGCGCGAGGCTCGTTTGGGGTTCGCGCCGCCATCCCGATCGCGCTCAGAACAAAGTCGCAGAAGCCGACATCATAGCGACGTGGCGTAAAGAAGGCCATGTCAAGGTTGTCTACACTTGAAAACACGGTCATCTCAACGGTTTGGACTTCGGTTGGCTTGTTGCCATCAACCATGACCGCTCACCATAGTGCTCCCTAGCTAGGATAATCCGCTGCAAATGGGAGAGATAACGTGTCAACGATATCATTGTTGCATCCATAGTCTGCGCCGCGGTGATCCCCAAAGAAACGGCCATAATCGACCTGTGTCTAGCTTGCGCATCGACCAGGTCCCTTCCGAACTCGAGCGGCAGCTCCCGGGTGTTCCTCAAGATGCGTCTAGGCACTTCTGCCTCCCCGGTCATCAAAGTCTAGGCCACTCAAGCGAAGCTTCGAAGAGGTTCGGGGACTATCGCGTCAATTTCACCCAGGGATCCGCGCACATCCTCAGCCCCGTCGGTGCAGTCTCCAAGTCTGCGTCAACACGGACCTACATAAAAGCGTCATACCCTAGCCCTGCTTCACGCGATGGAAATAACTTCCTCTAATTTCGGTACCAGTCGTTACAAGTCATAGTATGGAAAATCACAACACTTCAACGTCCCCCGTCTCCTTGATAGCAACTTTGATCTTCTTAGTTGAAGCTCGAGCGGGCCATGGCTCGTTGAACACCTCATCGAGTTCCTCCAGAGTACGTCCTCGCTACAGGCCAAGTCAGTTTGAAGATGATGTATTGAAGGCTCAGGCTTACTGTCTCGACGCAGAAGAAGTACCAGAGAGCGGAAGCGCAGAGATTCCAAGCCACGAACCTAAGCAGACAACGTGAGTCCCAACTTGCTGAAGATGACACAATGGTACTCACACAAAGTAGTACTTCCATCCGAGCTTAGCAAGACCAACACTGTTCGCAAAGGTGTTGATGAAGCCGGCGAGATTGGAAATCAGAATGTGAACGCCCATGCCCTTTCCGCGCATGTCCTGGGTCATGACCCTAAAAAGCCGGGTTACAATGTTTATCAGCTAACAGAAGAAGAACACGTACTCAGCGCAGTACAATGCCTGGAGCGGCGTGTAGGTGAAGCTGTATGCGATACCGAAGATCAAGATCATGGCAATCGCAGCATTGGCGCCCGCAATGTCGGTGTTGCTTGTTGATCCATCTATAGGAAGGAAAGACATTGTCAAAACACGGATCAGATAAATCGTCCTCGAAACACTCACACTTGTGTGACAGTCCAGCAACAGTTGCGAGAAGGAACGCGAGAACGAATGCACCGATGTACAATCGGCGGCGACGACCGATCTTGTCCGCCAACATGGCGCCCTACCGTAATGGTAAGTAAGAGACGGTAATCGTCGACCGACAGAGACGTACCGAGAACGCGCCAAACGCCGAAAGCAAAGAATTCGCGAAGTTGCTTCAGGGTATGGATTCAGTTCCAAGCACTATCCCCCGAGAAGAAGATGCTCACTATAGTTGACGTTGATAAGAGGACTGAACTCCGGCGTTCTTGAGCAGCACCGTCAAGAAGTAGGTGATTAACTTGTTCTGGGTTAGCGCGCAAGCATGTTGAAGAAGGAAAGGGAACGCACTCCATTGCCAGCGAGTTGTCCGTTGATACACATGAGAGCAAGACAGAGCATCCTCCACCTTCGGGGGCGCTTGTGAGTGATTCGAAGTCTTCTTCGTCAACTCCGGAGCACACACCTTTTGTTCCTGCTGTTGAACAAGCCGCGGTAGTCCCAGACCGCCATGTTCTTCTGCACAGTGATGGATTCTTCGAACTCCCTCAATTCAAGCTAGATTCAACGCGTTAGCATGACATCCTTCGACGGAAGTGGAAGACTAACCTCAATGACGGCGTTCATTTCTCCATCGTTACTATGGTATTTGCACAATATAGCTTTAGCCTCCTCGGTGCGACCCTTTTGAATGAGCCACCGAGGGCTCTCCGGACAGAAGAGTGCACAGATAATGACGATGCTCGGCGGAATTACTTGAAGCAAAAGCGGAAGACGCCATGACCAAGTCGAGGCAATCTTGATTGTTCCGACCATAGCACCCGTTGCGGGAATAGACCCGATGAAGAAGCACGAGTTGTAAAGACCACCCAGGCGTCCACGCCACTGTGGAGGCGCGAGCTCAGTCACCCACGTCGGCGCGGCAGTCGTGGAGATTGCGATACCGAAACCAAGCAGGAACTAGTGATATGGTTATGAGACTTGTGTCAAACAAGAAGGGAAAGCCGTACCCGACCACCTAAGAAGTATTTTTCATTTTGGGCTGCCGTGACGATGGCGGCGCCAAAGAGAATGAAGAACGCTCCGGTCCACATGCCTCCCCGACGTCCCCAGCGGTCAGATATCGGGCCAGCGAAGAGTGACCCGACGCAGTTTCCGACGGTGTAGATCAAGAAGACAATGCCTGTCGACTTGCCGGTTGTCGTCATCCCAAACTAAGATTATTGGGGTCAGAGGTCGCGTCTTGAGAACACGAAAATATATTCACGAATTGTTGGTATTGTGACATGTCGTTGATTCCACCCATGAGACTGCCGTCGAAACCAGAAGACACCGCGTTCATGAAGCCGACCATGACAATGAAGTACAACTGCAACGCGATGAACGTGTGCTCGAGCTCGACGCAACTGATGTACTCACTTTGAACGCGCGCATACTCCTCGGATTGAGAGCCGTTTTCTCCACAGCTGCGAGGAAATCAGCATTGTACGCATTGTCGACCTTCGCCACAGGGACTTCGTCGATGGATCTCGCGTAGTCCTTGTCCACTGAAGTGCGGGATGCTGAGTCCGCCATTGAACTTGAAGAGACGAAGCTACGACTTCGGACATGTGCTAAGGCATCTTAAATAAGTACGTGATGAAGTGGTGCTTATCTGGAGCGGGCCGGTTATCAGAGGGCACTGTCCCGCCATCCGCGACTGGTCCGCGATTAGGAGTATTTACGATTGCGAATCTATCTTGCGCTGTGCTTATCATGTCAAGCGCTGGTCCGTAACAGCCGACGCTGCACCAACAGACATTTCAGAATGCAGTGAAAAGTTTTCAAGCAATCTGCACGGGCAAGTGCTGGATGGTGAGCTTCACCTTATGTGGTCAGCTGCTGTTCTCCACAACCAGAAATTGATCGACTCAATGTGTCTCTACCATGGGAGATATGAGAGAACGTACTGACATGTATGGATATCCATCGGTCGGAGGCCTTCGGAGCGGGGTCGGGGCGCATTGACAGTGATAAATATTACACCTGTGCAGCCCTAATATAAGTACCCGTACCCTACGTAGTAGCATGGTATCTACATGGCCTAGGGCCCTTTATTTCCATAAGGCACCACGTTAGCAATAATAGTGCAATAGCGATGTCCCCCTCCCCCCAGAAATAGTAGGGCCCGGCTATATGCCTTCTGGACCGGTATCCCGCCTGCTGTGTCCGCGTGCGCCTGTTAGTCATCGTCACCGACGTCCGCGCAAGGTCGGCTCCCGCCTTGATTTCTCGGCAAAACCGGCAACAGGATTCCGTGCCGTGTTTTCCCCGAGTCCAGGCCTCGGACCCTGTCCTCCTCATTTCGTCATACGTCGGTGGCGGCCTCCCGCCCGCTCCCGACACTGCGCTGCACAGGCACTAATATACCATGAATTACAAACGGTCGTTCACAACCTGTTCTACAGCGGCAGTCTGTTCGTAGGCAGCTTCCTCGTCTTCCTCTGATTCATCTCCTTCATCCTCAACTTCCCATTCACGATCCCTGCGCTCGCCAAGGTCAACATGTGGCGCATCCTTACTCATACCATACCCCTCCCTATACACCGGTTGGCCTGCAGTGAGCATTGTGCGGGAGACTCGGGGGTCCCTGGCCAGATCATAGAACCGGCCCATATGTCGGTCAGTGAAGCGGGAGCGCTGGACGCGATACAGATCTATCTGATGGGCAAGAGGCGCGTTGGTCTCTCTGAGATCTGTGACCTTTTTGTCAAGAAAGCGCTCCTTGACCTTCATGTACGTGACCAGGCGTCGGATCTCCCTGTTGAGTCGCTTGATCTCTGTCTTGGCCGCCTCGATCTTGAAGTACAAATCCATCGCCCGTCGGCCGCTTTGCTGTGCCCATGGACGCTCAGCTATCGTTGGATCCCGCGTCTCTCGGAGAATATCAAATTCTGCAAGGAATGAGTAGTCAACAATCTCATCCCACTTGAGAGTAGGTCGCTGGACAACGGCCGCTGCCGCGTTGTAGGCGTCCAGAGCTGTCTGAACAGCATGTGACCGAGTACGCAGAGCATTTGCAATGTGGCGGCGCATCTTGTAGCCTACACCGACGTCAGTTTGGTCACCCAGGTTGAATAGTACTCACCTGTGCCAGAGAGGTTCATGCGCGTCAGCTCAAATATGCGAGAAACCACAAGACCCTCGAGTTTATCCAAGCACCGTCGATAGAGCTTCAGCTTGACCATTTCCTCTACCTCATCCCACTGTGCGTCGCCAACCACCCAACGATCAGAGACCGCTATATCCAATTTTGTCTCTGCCGCTTGGACTAGTGATAGTGCGCTCTGCAGCATCTCCCTTTTCCTTTCACGCGCCTTCTCTATAGCGGGTCGTCGGGTACCGGCGCTGCGGTCCGATGGATTTTCGATGATAATCGTGATGTCCTTTTCAAGGGTCTCAACTTCGGCCCTGCGCGAGGTCAGTACTGCTGCTGATAAGTAGGAACAAATACACTCACTGTATACTGTACAACTTCACAAGCTTTTCGAAGTAGTCCATCTTCATAGTGTCCATCTCCGGCTCCACGGCATTGATTCGAGACTGGAGGTACTCCGTCTCCTCCTCCAACCATCGTCGAAAGGTCGAGTCGGCCTCCTCAACCTTGATCTTGAATGCCGTCATGGCGTCTTCCAAGGGTCCCGTCTTGGAAATGATGTCAAGTGCCTGGCGGTAGTTATTGCAGAGGAAGGTGCTGAGTCTGTCGTAGTTATCAACGCGGTCGTGGTGCTTGAAAAACTCAGAGAGTCTCTGCGACCGATGGAATGCACTGGCATGCCGAATTCCCTTTGCCATACCATTGGTAACGGCGAAGAGGATTTCGCACCCCTCAAAGTGCTCAATGCCAACACCGTCAACATACGTTGGTAGGTGCAGCAGTTGGCAAAGACGATTATGGGCGTGACCATGGAAGAGACCGCAAATGCACCTGTAACCTGAGCGTGCAGCCTTCTCCCCTATGGAGGAGTTCTTGACAGTGACTCCAAACTGGCATCCAACGTCAAAGCCAGCACACGTCTTCTTCCCCTCAGGTACTCGGGAGAGGAAGTAGTCGGTTACAGCCAGCGGATATTTATTCCTACTTCCCTGTTAGCGCCACGCAATAGCTCATCTGGTGAAACACCTACTGTTCTCCACTGCGGACCATATCTGCCACAATCATCACAAACTGGTGGCGGCAGATCAGGGGAAAGATCCCCGACTCGTCAAAGATACCCCACATCTTAGAGGTCCTGCCCTTGTCCATATTCTTCCACCTGTCCGGACAGCCATGAGGAGTACCGTCGTCGTCGTTCACGACCTTGCTTCCAACATCGTCCTCGCCATACTTGTCCACCTCATCTCGGTCCATGAAATACCCTCCACTCGCCTTTCTAAGATCCTCCCGCTCAATGTTGCGTGCGCCGTCATCCATATCTAAGACCAAACTTTTGACAACGCGCTTGGCAGAGCCATTGCCGTCCTGCGTGACCAGGAAGTCATAGAGCAAAGGCTCTTCTCCTTCAAGCTCGAAGTGGCAAGAAGGGCAAGAGTTTAGCATTCTCCAATCAGAGTGATCGCGCTGCAGTTCAACAGCGACCAGTTTGTTGATTTGATTCCGTATGGCAAGGTAGAGATCAAAGCAGATGGTAAACTGCTCTCTGTAGTACGGACGATAGGCAAAGCCATTCAATTCGCAGACCGTTTTCACAAAAGGAAGTACGGAGAGTTGGGGACATTTAAGTTGGAGTGTGTGGAAGAGCGACAGGGTCCGCGTCGTCACGGCCAGAGAAGGACGAAAGGGAGCACAGGGAATAGCTCCCTGAGAGACGAGATGAACACTCAGTGGAACTGCCGGTGGCCTGTCCGAATCCCAATAGTAGAATGAATCTAGGTGTTCATCAGCGTGCGCCACGACCTCAGAGAAAACCACGCACAATACAGGTCTACGATCCGGATCATACCACTGGTAGGCTCCTCTTCATGCTCCAACATACACCGCTCATCCAACGGCTTATTCAAGTCCCAGTCCATGGCTACGGCTGCCATCTCTTCGAGGTTCAAGTCAAATCCTTTGACGCGCTGCTGGGTGCGATCTTCACGTGTGCGCGGATCCTTTCTTCGGTATTCGCCCATTGTCACGTAGATTGTTTCTAAGATCGTGTTCATTTCGCGCCCGTACTGCGATAGCTCGGCCGTGTCCTGCCCGCGATAGACCTCCTCCAGACGATCGAGATCCATGTTGCTGAAATCCGCGTCATCGTCGTTTACCCAGCTAGGATCGCTATCATCGCGATCGAACAGCTGCATTGCTAAGCGTTGGAGGCGCTCCATTTCTCCGATATGTCAGATGGCGGGCCACAATCGACGGAGCAGGACTCACTTTGTCTCCTATGCATCTCTAAAATTGGATCAATCCCGTCCCGATACTTCCTTTTCTTGACGGACGGGACACTCTCGGTGCGGCTTCCACTGGCGCTAGCATTTGGGAGTCGGAGTTTCGCGCCCTTGGACTTGAGCGATATCTTCTCGAGGCCGCCGGGCATGATGATGTGATGTTGAAGGCAAGGCACACGCACGTGCATAGCCCACGGCAAGGCGGATCGGAGCCGTGATTGCGCAATCACGGCTCCGATCCGCCTCTCTATCTCTCTTCCGTCCCTCATCATGTATCCGAGCTCCTCTATTCATTTTCGCTACGCCGCGGCCACTCTGCCAATGGACGACTTATAGGGATGGGCCAGCACAACGATTCTTGTCACCCCCCAACACTTTCCCATCATGCCTGCAGGTAAGCTTTATGTGCTGTCCCCGTCTCCGCCTTTGGAGATCTCCGCCTTTGGAGACGCATCTCCGCCCCTGGAGAGCGCGTTCGTCGTCGTCGCATCTCCGCCCCTGGAGAGCGCGTTCGTCGCCGTCGTCTCCGCCCCTGGAGCTACACATTGCTCACCGTCTTACAGTGCGCCGTACCATCACGCCGTCGCCCAACGACTCGTCCTACATCGTCAAAATCAACTATACTCAGCTGCTAGCCAAGATCCGCCAGCTGGAGCAGCAGCCCGACCCAGAGCCCACCGATACGGCCGACCCTCCCGCTCCCCGTCGCTCCAACCGCACTCGCCCGTATGGCCTCTCTACTCCTACGCCCAGCACCACCAATCGGACTTCCCCTCGCGCCACCCCCACTCGCAACCAGGAAGCTCGCGAGCGCTCCCGCGCCATCCGTCGTATGGTGCGTAACGGCCGGCAGGCCGACAACGTTGGCTTGGCCAAGGTCAAAGGTATCACCCGCAAGATCCACCACAACGCCGTACCTGTTCCCACCGGATTCGAGCCGCATCGCTCGAGCGAGACCGCGTATACGGGGCCGAAGGACAAGCCGGATTCTTTGGGCGCGGACTTCCAGCCGTCGTTGGATTTCATGTTGGAGGATTTGAACTTTCAGCTTCTTAAGTGGGATGGAAGGTATGTGCCCTATATTCTCCTCTGACACTGGCTGATGATCCTAGACGCCCTCTCTCCATCCTCGATGCCCAGCGCCGCATTCTCGTCCACCTCGCCGGTCGGCCGGAGGAGTTCGATGACGTCATTCAGGAACTCAACCGAGTGTTCGCGGAGGCCGAGGCGCGTCTACGATTCAACGCGTCTCAGCGTCGTCATCGCCGGGGCAACTACAAGACGGCCTCGTTCGGTATCTCTCACGGCGGAGGACAGCCGCACCCGAGCAATCTCTTGCTCAGTGCCGCTAACGAGATCGTTCTCGAGGAACTGATGAGCAACTGGGCAGTCACTCGGCTTATCGGGTTCATCAATAGTGAGTCTTGTTTTTTAGTTGTGATCTGGCTAATTTTCTTACAGGCGCATTTGCCGCTGTTCACCCCGCGCTGCACGCCAAGTATTCGTGTACTCTCAACGGCCTCCTCGAGCACCATCCCCTTCTCCGTCGCTGCTTCGACAACGGTGTCTTCGGCGCCTGCAGTGTCAACGTCGGACAGGCGGCCAGTCGTCGCCATCACGACTCCCTCAACCTTGTCACCGGCGTCTGCACCATTACCGCTGGGGGCAACTTTGACCACACCCGCGGTGGTCATCTTGTTCTCTGGGATCTTAATCTCGTCATCCAGTTCCCCGTCGGCTCCACCATCATGATCCCATCCGCTCTGCTTGAGCATTCCAACGTGCCCATCGCCGAGGATGAGACTCGTTGGTCGTTCACCCAGTACACCGCGGCGGGTCTTTTCCGTTGGGTCGACAATGGGTACCGCACTGATGCGGCCGTGAAGGCGGATTTGGGTCGGGCGGGTATGGAGGCGCACTGGCAGGCATACCAAGAGCATAGGCGCAACCTTTGGGAGGATGGCTTGGATCTGTTAGGTACTCAGTAGTGTACCGTACAACAATTCATTTATTTTTGCCTCTACTTCGTGTGAACGAGCTCGATTGTGGCTGTGCACCACCCGCCCACCCGACGACAATTTTGTCTCTAGCCAACGCTGACTTCCTTCCCAACTCTAGCAAATGTGCGAGCAGCCTTGTATACATGTATTTTACATTCTGTCAAACTTACAGGCGATTCTGAATTTTGGTCTCATAAAAGTCCTAAGAATGGCAAAAGCCAAGGCAAATACCTTACGGTTTCGTCCAAATCAACGTCTATTCATCACCACCACCTTCCTCTCACGCTGTCACCCATCCATGCCGTCAGATGTCGATCCCGACACCTCTCTAATGCGCCGTCCGGGCCGACCCCGAAAATATTTCACGGAAGATGACCGTAAAGACGCGCAAAAGGCTAAGCGCGACAAGTATAATGATAGGTGCACATCTTAGATAGCGTCTTACAATGAGACTGATATTCCATGCAGAAACCGCAAGCGAATTCGGGCTGCAGCTCGTGACCGGTATCATTCGAAGATGGCTGCTAAGGGCGTCGAGTCTAAGCCACGGAAGCGCGGATCTAAGGGCGCGATTATGGTGTCTGCTCCAAAGCCACCTATAGATGAAGAGTTGGAGGAAAAGTGCGTATCATAATGGGCTCTGAGAGGGCTAGTTTAAGCTGACCACGCCAGGAAACGGGATGCATTCAGGCTCAAGCGCCATGTTCGTCGTGTGCGTGAGGTGGACGCCAAGATGCGTGTATATACCGACAACAATCCTACGCGCTATCTCAACACCATTTGCCGCGAATTGATCGCCATGAATCAGCCAGCGGCCGAATCACACATCTCGTCTATCAGCACTCAGGTGTCACAGATGTTGTCGGACGTGCGGGATGAGCTGCATCATATACTTTGTCTTGCGGGGGAGTCGGGGCAGGAATGGGTGGATGCGAAAGTCACGGAAAGGAAAATACAGCAGCTGGGAGAACAAGTTCTGGAGATTGAGTCCCACGTACTTCTAGAGGGACTCGCAGACGCATATCACCTTAAGCACTTACAGTACCAGGGGGTTTGAAGCCCGGTCTCCTTGTAGCTACCCCAGGTTTCCAATATCAGACCGTGTTTCCCCTGATACCGGGCAAGACACCTTCATTGTTCAAGACTTCAGACACAGTGCAAAATTTATAAATACAGGTCTTTATTGGAGGCATTTACAATGGTATATATACAAGAAGATACAAGAGGACAACGACGTTTTACAGTACCAGCCCCGACTTGACAACGCCCTCCTTCATTTTATCTACGAAAAAGCGAAGGCCCTCACTTTCATTGGCGGTAGCATACACCATGACGTCGGGATGATCACCGGCATCTCGAAGACAGGCATCTCTGTACATGGATGAGAGCAGAGAGCAAGTGAGCAGAACAAAACTCACAAGCCATAAACGACGCCCGACTTCTTGCCTGCAACAACAATGTACCAAAGTTCCTCCGCAGAGACTTTGTTACTCCCAATGGCGCCGTTACGCCACGCCTGGTCCCACTCTTCGAGGATCTCGGCCATCGTACCCCCGTGCTGAGAACAGGCTGGATAGCCGCTGGTAAGACTGCAGACGGTGCCCCTGTCAATGAAATCAGCCAAGTACACAACATAGGAATGAGAACAAACCAGTCAAAGAAAGATCCCATGACAATACCGTTGCGGATGATGTACGCCTCGTGCTTCGCTTTGCGACCTTTAGACGGAGAAGGAGCGGGAGTGGAGGGCTTGTATGGAGTGCGGGGAATCTGGGAGGCGTGAGGCTTGGCAGGAGTCGAGGGACCGACGGAGCGCGAGCGAGAGGCACTAGATGCAAAGGGAGTCTGATACCGCTTAGGAGTCGAAGGGAGCGCGCGGTGGGGGGCAGGCTCGGTCGCCTCCGAGTCAGAGAGGTCAGATTCTGAATCAGAGAGGGAGACGCTGCACCCGATGTCACCAACAATTGCCAAAGCAGTGTCGATCGACACTTTTCCGTTTGCCAAAAATGAGGCCATCTGCACAGCCACATTCCTCCTCATTGAGCTGCTAGTACTCACCACAATATACTCGCTTAATCGAGCTCCAAACATAGGTTAGGTTTCCATTTTTGAACAGCAAAAACCAATATCTTCATTATATATTCCATGCTTCGTATCTCAGTACTCAAAACAGTCTCGGACATCCGAAAGAAGAATAGATTAGATGAGGAATGTTTACCGCACCCTTCGGACCGCCATGGGCTGGATGCAGATTCTACATTCGGATGTAGTCGGTTGTCGGTGAATCCCACTCGAGCCCTCTCCCTGCTTCCCTGCCTGGACCGCGGCCAGGGAATTGGACCACGAGCGGTCTTTGTCATCCTCTGAAAGCCCCCATTTGACAGCCGTGACAGCGCGCGCCATTCTCCCCATACAGCGCACGGCCCCGCGGGGCTGCGCCCCCCCCGGGCAGCTGCCCCCCTCGGCTCGCGTCCCCTTCCCCCTTCACGTCGACCCCTCGCCAATCCTCCCCCTTGCACCCCCGCGAGCATACACAACCAATAGCCACTTTCCGTCATCAGCCCCATACCCCACATGGCCCCGCCCCTCCCTTCGCACGGTTCGCATCCCCCCGGCTCACCTTCCTCCTCCCTTGGCACCTCGCCGTTATAAGCAACTCATCGATGGTTTCATGGAAGGATCTACGAGGTGGAGGTGCGGACTGAGAGCGGAATTGGGGTTGGGCCAATCGGGGTCGCGGGGGTGGTTGAAATCATGCCCGACGATCAGCCCCTACACAAATGTGCAGGGGCGCTCAGCCGTGCATGAAGCGCTGTGCCTCAAGGAGGCTGACGACGGGGGATGCGGGAACCCGCGTTGTAGGGGGGAGGGGGTAGCAAAGATACTGGCGGGGGGGAGAGACAACGCAACATGGAGGCAGAATGGGGGGTACCGGAAAGAATACAGTGATTCCGGGGCGAAGGGTGCAGACACGGCCGCATTTTGCATAAACGTTATTGTACCGTGCGGGTGCGGCGGGAGAAGCAATTCGTCGTGCGGGCGCGGCGTTCCGAGTGGTGCTGTCTCCGTCGACCACCGACCTGGCAGAGTGCTCGTTGGCGGTGCGTCGGAACCGACAATGACAGCGAGGTGATTGGGTGGTGGCCGTGGTGATTCGAGGGCAGGGCGTGGCGGGGGTGAGACAGTGGCGGTGCGCGATGTGGCTGGTGCGCTGCCTGGCGAAGGCGGCATTGCGTAGATAGGGCTGACAGACGAATGAGATCGAATAGGAGTAGGCACGCCAGTCGGAATCAAGAAGCATGAGATTGAAACGCACCAATGCGGCGTGCTCGCCAGCAGACGAGAGCACCACCATATCCACCGGCCACCGACCTAGCAGAGCCCTCTCCGGGGTTGCGTCGGGGCTAGCGCGGCTTGACGTCGACTTCCCAGGTCGACGGCGCTGTGTTTCGTCGAGCTGCCCGTCGACTGGGGCTTACGCTGCTAGCGTTCCGGGTGGGCGGCTTCCTGACCTCATCGGGCTCTGTGGCAGGATGAAAGAGGACGATATAGACAACGAAAAGGCGCGGAGGGAAGGCGCCGGCGACAGGAAGTCGAACCCGTCGTCGTCGTCGTGGTTGGGAGCAAGAACCGGAACGCAAGAGCGTCCGATCGTTATCCGGCTAATGCCGGATTCGACCTCGCTGCGCCGTCGACGTTGCCAACGACGCTCAATGCACCGTGGCAGCCTGATACTCTTCAGACCACACTTTCAAAGTACTCTGAAGTGTTCAAATAAATGTCACAATTCTTGAATTTATTTTTGTTGCAGCTTTGAATCGAGCAAGAGTTCCGATACATCTCGTATGGGTGTATATACCATTCCCAGCCAAAATGTGCCAAATGACAAAATTTCTGAAGGGTCCAAACCCAAGTCTGTGCAATGCCAGCGCCGTCAGTCCGCCCGCCGCCGCCGCCACCATGGTCGCGCGCGCCCGTTCGCATCGTACGAAAACTGAATTTATGGAATCTCGGACCGAGATCCGTGCAAGCGTTCGTGACGAGGTTTGGGGTCTATGTAGTGTTTTTTTGGGCACCAAGGTTGCTGAATTATGAGCCGACTGCAGGAGAGCGCCCGATAAAACCACGAATTGCCATTTACAAGACCGTGCCGCCACAACCACATTCGACGGCGCAGATTTCCGGTACGGCGCGGGAAGTCCAACAGGACAACCCACATACCGGACGCGAAAGCGTTGTCTGGGGTGGAGTAGATGTCGGGTGGTGATGAATGGCAGGGGGTGGTGTGGGGATGGGTGTGGGGAGGTGGGAGGTGGGATATGGGATATGGGTGGGTGCCTCATTGAGGACTTACCCCGGACGCAGATTGGGATCTGAGAGCAAATCAGCATAACGACGGAACACGCCAGCTCAAGACTGGTGTACTCAATGAGAAGAAGCGCACCTGAACAGGCGCCCGCCCCCAGACGGCGCGCCGAGCTCGATTTGACGGACCCCGCCCGCATGCCTGTCCATCCGAGCGGTGGGGTGTCGAGCCGTCATTACCGTCGTCGCCGTCTAGGACGGCTTCCACATTGGCGTTGCCGTCCTTGTCGCCGACCTTGTTGTGTTTCTGTTGGTTTCCCGGTCACCCAGCGACATATGTCGCCGTCCACGTCAGCGTTGGCATCTTCGGCTACGCCAGTGCCGGCAACATCGAGCACATTGTTGTCATTGTCGTCGTGCACATTGTCGTACACGTCGTCGTTGTGTGTCCAGGATGTCCAGGTCGGTGTCCAGCATGTCCACGTCATTGCTATCATCCAGGCCGGCATCGGAGTCCACGTTATAGTCCTGCTTGATGGTGATCGCACGATTTGCGTAGAGCAAGTCGTGGTCGAGGTGCAAGTACCAAGTGCATTGTAATGGATCGGGACAAGCAGGGCAAGCACAGCCACAGCTGCTGGCGTCTCGCGCTTCCTCATTCAGTATCGGGGCTGATTGTGGGCAGCGCAAGTGAGACTTGAATCATTATGCACTCAGCGCTAGAGTGCAGTATGGGACTGGTATGGGAGCACATTTCTGGGAATGTGCAAAAAGCGGGCTGGGGGCAGCGGCACCCGCCCGGTTGCCCAATGCGGACGAGGCAAACGCCGAGAGCGCACGCATTCTGCTAGCTATCTGGGAGGGTATTAAATGCAATGGCCAGATTGGGGAGTACATTTATTGAATATATCTGACCCAGCCAATCCAAATGGGCCGCTGCAAGCAGCCGTCCCAGTGTGCGGATGTGGCTGTGCAAATGGCCACCTTTTTGCCAAATGGAAAAGTGCCGATCGACACTTATATTTGGCTAAGATTGGGTACATCGCCTGGACGCTGCCCTCCTCTTTGAGGACGTGCACCCTGTTAGCGTCCTCCTCTGCTCGCACTACACGGGCTCTAGCCTCAGCCAAGTGCCGTTGATGCATAGCTCTGGCGTCTGCATCGAGAGCCTTCAGCTCCTGCTCCGACTCGCGGATCTTGATGTTGACGCCGCTGCGGAGAGTGGCGAAGTGTGTACGGAGCTGGTTCTCGCGCCTCCGGTATTCTTGAACGAGCTGGGTACATTCGCCGTTGAGCAGGCGGATGTTTGCTGGAACAGAGTGGATCAATGGGATGAAGAAGCGATCGTAACCTATACATACCGTCAAGGTTGTTCTGCCTCTCAACAATCCTGGCCTTGTGGTTTGAGATGGCGGTGTAAAGGGTGGCCCGCCGAGCATCAAGCTCGCGCTCTTCCGCTAGTTGTTCGGCCGAGAGGGGAGGGAGCGCAAGATCCAGCTCCCTCAGGAAGGCGGGGTCCTCGAACTGGGTATCCTGGGAGAAGAACTCCTCGTCGGTGTCGATGGAGGCGGATAAGTTGGCTGTAAGAGTCAATCAAAGATACACATAGGTCCATTGATAGTGGTGATAAACCTACCTTTGCCCTTGCCGGCCGACGCGTTGTTCTTGTTGGCGGACATGCTGAGGTGAGTAGAGAGAGCGTAGTGGGGGGGGGGCAAGACGGCAAGACGATGGTTGGATCCCAGGGTAAGTAAGATCAGAAATCTGATGCTCAGATTGATGATCGGACTATCTTCGCGTAAGTACGCGCATGGATCCACGCTGATACGCGTCGGCTGGAAAATCTACATAATATTATATGACTGTTCTGCACATCATATGATATTGTTGTACACACTGTAGCGCGAGTGGCGTACGCGTTATTTGCCTCTGCTATGTTGATTTGTCTAAAGTTTGGGGTCGGACACTATATCTCTTGATACTGCCCAACCGACATCTCACTCATCTCGCACCGACAAAATGTTCCACCACTATCAACCCACTGCCGACTTGGGTCAGGACAGCTTCTCTTCAACGGCGCCGTCTCTCTCCTCGGCCTCATCCCAAGGCTTGGCCAACACCACGCCGCTCTTCGACACGTCGAATTATGGCACGTCCACTCAGAGTCTCATGCCACAGCGCATGTCTATCACGTCCATGCTTAACGACGCGGACCAGGAGATGGATGATGGGCCAGTGAACCATGGTGCGTACATTACTCTCATAGATGCACGTGTTGTCTGATATGGTGGTGCAGACCTCCGCGCCTTCGACTTTTCTGACGCCGCCTATGCGGCCGTCGGCACCACCAACCTCCCTGCCAATCACTACCCGCTTCCCGACGCATTCAACGCGTATGGCGGGGCCGCTTCTCAGTCCTTTACGGACATGCTCTCTTCGGGCGGTCCAGTCTATCCCTCCAACGCGATCATCCCGTCCTGGCCAGCCAATTCCTCCTTCGAAACGTTCCAGAGTCCTTCCTTCTCGGTTCCATCCGGTGTTCAGCGCGTCACGCCCTCTCCTTCCTTTGACTCGCCCCCTGCCTCAGTCCAATTCAACACCACCGTCAATCTCTCTCCTGTGCAACGCCTACCCCCTGCAGACGTCGATATGACCGTGCTCCCTGCCGGAGCCAACAGCGATACAACGGCGGATGATAGTAGCGATGACGAGGAGGATGAGGACCGCCCCATCACGGTTACTCAGGGTTCAAATTTCGCCATCCGGACCCAGAGGGAGGTTCAGGCTCCTCGAAAGCATAGACAGCTCTCGGAAGCCGAGAAGGAAGCGGCCAAAGCGAAGCGCAAGATCGCCAAGGCGAATACCATTGCCTTGACAGCCGAGCTGAAGGAGGCGCAGGATCTTTACAATGCCAAGGTAGCTGCCCTTGCGCAGAAGTATCATCGTTCCTCCGAGTATGTAGCTCGGCTTCTAGGGACATCCAAGGCGCTCAAGGAGCAGAAGAAGATGTCCAATTGGAACTGCGTCTACAGCTGGGTCTCCTCCAGAGAGAATGATGGTACGTGCATACATTGAACTGAGACTTACTATGACTCTGTTACTCATACGCCTTCAGACAAGCCAGTCGGACAGAAGAAGTCCCCGGAAGAACTCGCTAAAATCATCAAGGACGATCCTTCCCTTGCCAACCCCTCAGACGAAGATTTGCAGCGCTTTCGGGAGTTTGCGCTGGGTAAGCGTCTCAAGAAGAAGGAAGGGGCCCGAGTGAGTAACAATGCCGCTGCGGAAGACTACCGCCGTACCATGAATGCGGTCGGTGCTCTTGTACGTTTCTTTTTGCCTTAGCCTGCAGGATAGCTGAACTAACCGTGAATACCAGCTCGAGGGTCTCAATACGCGGGTTGGATCCCGGGCTCTAGTTGTCAGCTGCCGAGCCAATCTTGAGGACACGTTGGTTCCGGGGCTTCAAGCCTCTGGTGGGGCTTCACGGTTCATCACCGACGAGCTTCATATGACGCCGGAGGACTTCATCATGGCTTTCGAGCATTGGAGTCTTCACCAGTCAGATAGTAAGTGACTTACCGTCATTCGAGGTACACGTTGAGGCTCACGGATCGCTCAGCTAAGGTCAAACTGTTGGACAACGAGTCCAAAGTTCGCATGGAGATCACGGAACAGATCTCAAAGGGCCTTCGTAAGTTCCCAAGGTTTGAGTGAGACATTGCGCCTCCTAACGGTGAAATTTTGCAGATGCGATTGTAGGATCAAAGATCGCGATGAACTACGAGAGCTACCAGGCCAATATCGTCGACCGCTACCATGTCAAGATCACCGGATGGCCAGCACGATGCGGAGCATTCGGTAACCCCGCCAAGATCAAGAACATCAGCGATTTGCGAGTCCTTCGTCAAGCGCTTCTGACTACAGCGTGCCGTTGGATTAAACTGACAACAGAGGAGGTTCAGGCGATTGAGCGCCGCCAGCAGGCAAGTGTGGCGTCTGCTCAGGGGACTACTCGAAAGAGAGCGGAGAGGAGTGATAAGGGCAAACCCCGTGGCCCTCGCGCGCCCAACAAGAGGTCCGCAACGCAGAGCGTCGCAGCCGCGAATAAGGCAAGCAAGAAGCGCCGCCAGCAGCTGGCAAAGCAACTGCCCCCTGGCACCGGTAGAGGCGGGACGGATGAGAACGATGAGCAGGAGCAGTAGAATAGCCTTGTATTGTAAATTTCTCTCAATTGATTCATGTGCGCCACATTCTATATCTACTTATCTCTGACTATCGATCCTGGGAGCGGGCGGGAGGCCGCCACCGACGTATGACGAAATGAGGAGGACAGGGTCCGAGGCCTGGACTCGGGGAAAACACGGCACGGAATCCTGTTGCCGGTTTTGCCGAGAAATCAAGGCGGGAGCCGACCTTGCGCGGACGTCGGTGACGATGACTAACAGGCGCACGCGGACACAGCAGGCGGGATACCGGTCCAGAAGGCATATAGCCGGGCCCTACTATTTCTGGGGGGAGGGGGACATCGCTATTGCACTATTATTGCTAATGTGGTGCCTTATGGAAATAAAGGGCCCTAGGCCATGTAGATACCATGCTACTACGTAGGGTACGGGTACTTATATTAGGGCTGCACAGGTGAAATATTAAAATCAGGGACCTCAGGGGACCTCCGGGGGCCTAGGCCAGGCCTGATGCTTGGCGGAAAACATGGTTTTAAGGCACGAATGGCCAGGCGAAAAATGGGTGTAATCAGGTTTATTCGTGGCTGTCTGATGTGCGCCATAACAGAGCGTCTCAGTGCTCACTCACAGCTGTCTGAACTATGTACAAGTTACGGGCCGCCGACGCGAGATACGCGCATGGCTGTCCTCAACCTCAAACCAGTCTCGCAGCATTGGTGCAGCTGGGAATCAACAGTCACCTTCACCAGTGGATCGATGTCATTAGACCATTCCAGCTCAATATCGCGAAGGCGCATAACGCCATTGTCCATCCAGCGTGATTCTACCATCTCGGCGAATTCATTAGACTGGAAAGTCAGCTCTCCGCTCAAATGTAGGGTGCTCAGGAGGGGAACGACAGCGTGCCCCGCCTCGAGATTCGACAAAGCCTTGATGAAGGAGGTTAGTACCTCGTTCTTCTCGCTTATATCGATGAGTCGAAGCTCGACAAGGGTAGGCAAAGCCGGGAGGAGGTTGACGAGAGCGGACGTTACAACGCCATTATTGAAAGAGAGCGACGTGAGAGGACACGCTGAGCGTTCGATGAAGCTACACACAGCTTGGAAAGTTGCCGGTTCATCTCTCGTATCATTGGCTATTCCAGCGCAGTCGATGTCGAGGGTGGAAAGGACAGGTGTATTGATGCATTCGACAAGCTGAGGAATTGCCGTCTTTGACTGACGCTGGAGGCCAGAGGTGATGGAAAGATGCAGCATCTTCGGGCATACGATAGGTGTCTTCTGGAATTTGCGTATGGATGCCGTCGTGGGGTACTGGGTCCGCACGCACCACTCCAAGAGGTTGGGCATCTTGGTGAGGACCGATAGCTGGCGGCCGACAGAAAGGCTTCGGCCATAAGGGTTGACATTCTCAGGAGCTGAGATTGTATGAGGAAGATGATTCGTAGCAAAATGTGTGATCTTCAGCCACGGCAGAGAGAGGACCTTGTCGGGTCTCTCATATCCCACGAAAACAATGTGGCGCAGTTTGGGCGCATCAACAAAAGTGGGAGCTGGCGGTCCATTGAAGACCTCCGAGCGAGCGTTCAGGACGACAAGTCTCTCCAAAGCCCAAAACTTGAGCAGTTGGAGATCAGCCAGCATGGATGGCCGAAGGTAAAGTTCGAGGGTCCTGACACGCGACACATGTCCCATAAGGAGCGGAGCGAGGTAGGGAGGAAAGACAATGAAAGGAGATGTTTCGTGGTGGGTGCTGATGCAGAGCGAGAGCGGATGCTGCCCACTACGCGTGAGCTGAATGCCGACACGCCGAAGGTAGCGGTGATTTCCCTCTGGGAAGTTCTTGGTACGGATGACGATGTTGATACGCGTCCATAGGGCGTGGCTTGCCAAAACCTCCCTGCGCCACTGCTTACAAACGAGCTCGATAGACCAGAGCGGGCTTTCCCGCTCGTGGATGTGCCAGGACTTGTTAGGCTGTATGTCCGCGAGATGATTCTCGTCGAAGTTCGGGGTCATACGAGTCGGAAATATGATGGTTTCTGCGAAAATGCGAGAAAGGATTTCGGGGGGCAGTCTGCGAATAGCACCGAGTGGTGCGCGTGCTTGCACCACGGCACCCGCAATACGGGTCAAGTCAGCCTGAAGCGCACCAAGCTGCGCGTCGATGTGCGAGACTTGACTCATGGCGTCCCTCCGAAAAAACTGCAGGCGGCGAATTGTAGCCTCGGTATCCTGCATACGGTCTTGAAGGGTGGCGATGAAGCCACGCAGGACAGCTTCTTCGCCTGGATGGGGAACATCATTGGTGCTGGTAAGATGGGTGTATGCTGGTGCTGGTGGGATGGTGAACGGTGCATGGATCGGGATGGAATGATTGGCACAATCGCAGCCAGCAGAACACGCTGTCCATTCCAAGGTCGTCATTTAGAGAGCGAAAAGACGCGAATTCCACGACGAAAGCGATCTGTAGATAAACCTAGATAAACACGAGTCGCGCTTGTTGTACTGTCCGGATGGAATGGTCGACTTCACAGTAAGAACTGTATGGGCCGCACAGACACAGCTGGAGGTAATCAGGCACAAGCTGAGGTGAGGGTGATACTCAGATACAGATTGCAGTGAGCTCACGATGTGACACGCGTCAGAATGAAGGCGGGCCGGAGATGAGCGCTCGGTACTTACTCGAGGGTGGTGGTGGTCGAGACGAAGGCGCACAAAGGGACGGCACGCGGTAAGCTGCCTGATACACGCGCCGAAGTAACCGGGCAATCGTCGTTGCAACTCTCCTGCCAACTCCCATAACTTAGCATGGAAGGTGGTCAGACGTGCCAGCCTCGTTCTTATTTCCATGACACTATCGGTCTTGTATGGCACTCGCACTCCCCACTATGCCCTATCGCGGCCCCTCTCGTTCCAACCGCGGCCGAAACTTTGACAGTCTCTGCATTCTTTACTGGGGCCACGTCCGAAGACGAGCTCATCAACTTCCTGGCGCAGAGCATCACACTCGAGGACGTCTATCTCTCTGCTTGCCCCTCCCCTCTGCATGACACCCCACGGAGTCCGCTCATTGCTAATTGTTCACAAGTCTTCGTTTGACATACCTCCTCTCCGTGGCCTAGAACTGCGCTACAAGTAGATGAGCTTGGGACCGGCATCGTAAAGGCATTCCGGCTACACAAAGCCTTCTCGAGATGGACCTGGCTACAACAGCGTCGACATAGGTAGCGACCTGAAGGTGGAGCTGGAGGAAGGCAGTAAGTTCTTCTTCCCGTATCGCGGACCTTCATTTTGCAAAATACAGCAGGTCCGTTGGACAACAAACTCATCAATGGCATGTCCAACTCAACTACGACCTATGCACTTCTCACAGCTACAAGGCAACATCTATGGAGGAACTTCCACCCTCGATTTCCACTAGTACATGCGTTCATGGACGCATGCCATGCATATCATATTACTTTCTGAGCCAAGGTGTTTATTTGGTACAACAATTCTCTCACGTCGCTCTGGTGTTCCTCTTTCTCAAGAAGCTCGTGACCAGGCATTGTCAATGAGTGTTGAAAGAATGATGATGGGAGTGGTCACACAAGCTGGAGTGCAGAGTCCAGACGAGGGCGTCAAATGGGAAGAGAGGTTTCATGAACGGGGGTCATCTACATCGTCCCTAGGACAGAAGATCAATGGAGCCTATGTAGCAATCTGGACAACGGACGTTGCAGAATGCGTACGACTCGCCGAAGAAAGATCATCAGAGTAGTTTCAGAAGAATTCAAGTCTCAAGAGTCTAGGTCGGACTCCGACTGAGAGTCTGAGTCACTCAGACTCAAATAGTCAAGCCCTCAACTCTGAACAGTGAAATTTGTATTTTGAGAGCAATTTACGCTCAGCCCACGTTGGGGTCCACGGGCCACGCCCTAGTTCATCAGTTCTTAGCTCGTCCTTCGTCGTTCGAGAATTGTGAATTAGGGTAGTGGGGGAAACCTAGGTTTCCCCCCGAAAACGGTTTGACTCGGTAACAAGCCGGTTTAGAACCGGTTCCAAACCTCAGAGGCCTGGGAGAATAGGTTTGGAACCTGTCACATGATAGAATCATGTGATCCGCTGGCAGGAGGGCTGAGGCTGCCAAAGTATGTGTGGCGCAAGATAGTAACTATAGAACCTCGGGCCTGTAAGCTGTAGAAACAAATTTGAAAGCATATCTGGAAGCCAGGGACAAATCAGAAGCTATGAAACAGGGAAGAAATGGCTCCCGAAACTCAATCGTGGCCGCTGGACGGAGGCGGGACTGGGGGCGGGAGGCGCGCGACACTGTCACGTGAATGTATCACGTGCCTGTTCCAAACATGTTCCAAACCGGTTCCAATTTCCAAACCTGAGCGGGGCGACGGGGTCGGTACCGAACAGGTATGGTACCACCTCCGGAGGTTTAGCCCACGACCCTATTGTGAATCGTCAGGAATCGGGATCGAGTCTCGTCGCTCGAGTCCCGACTCTCGACGCTCAATGATTTTGTAGAAAAACCATTACAGTCCGACATGCAACAAAACGGTAGACCCGACCGTGATTTGAACACGGGACCCTGCGATATGGGGCAGGAATGCTGCAATCGCATGCTCTAACCACTGAGCTATCGAGTCTTGTAGCAAGCTGTTTTATTGTGTACAGATCAGCGTTTGAGCCAGCTTTCAAAATAACACCAATCGACAGCCACCCCGATCACCGATCGCATTTGGGACCGGAAGCGGACTGATGCCTCGATCACCTCAGCCTTCAAGGCTTCATGTTCCCACCTCCATCGTCAGATCCTGATTCCTCTGTACGCCTTACCGACAACGATGCGGCCCTCGCGAGACTGTCTGCTATTCAGAAGGGCTATCTAGCTGACCCATTCGCTTCGTCCTTTGTACCTCGCGCGCATCTGCAGCCTGCACGACCACCGCTAATCAATATTGGAACATACGTTCGGACAGTCGCCATCGACGACCTCGTGAATCAATGGCTTTTCTTGGCGCACGCGGATGGGACGCAATGCCAGATCGTCAGTCTTGGCGCAGGAAGTGATTCACGCTATTGGCGCATTGCGGCGCGTCTCTTCACTCTTTGTCTTGCTTTCGCTCATGGTGCTATGCAGACAGGCGCACATGGGAGTGATATTGCGAAGTACATTGAAATCGACTTTCCTGAGATTACCAGCAAGAAAGCTATGACTATTCGGAAGAGTAAAACCCTGGGGACCGTCCTTGGCGATGCAGACAAGATCCATGTGTGTCAGTGACTCATCTAGGTGCTCAACACTTGATTGACGTTGTCCCAGCCGGCGGTGGTACTGGTCTCGATGCGCCACGCTATCATCTCATACCGGCCGACCTGCGTAGGCCTGCGCAAGAGGCACTAGAACCTATCCTCTTCGGTGGATCGGAACCACTCTTGTTATCGTCGCGTCCCACCCTTCTGCTGTTCGAATGCGTCCTTGTCTACATGTCTCCGGCATCATCTAACGCGCTTCTTGCTTGGTTCCGCGATCGACTCTGTGGTCCGGAGAAGAAAGGGATACTGGGAAGCATCGTCTATGAAATGTTTGCCCTTGAAGATTCATTTGGGCGTGTGATGGTCAACAACCTCAAGGTCAGTGTTGAACGACACATTGTTATCTAGTCCTCTGAACATCAGACAGTCCAGAAACGTGGATCTACCAGGCGCCGGCCCATACCCTACCCAAGCATCACTTCCGAATCGCTTTCTTGACTTGGAGTTTACGGCAGCGCGCGCGTTGACCTTGCGAGATATCCGTTTGGGATACCTTGGATCTACAGAACTTGATAGGCAAGTCCCACAATTGTACGTCGGCATTCTCGTTGACCATAGGTCATAGAATTTCGAAGCTGGAGTTCTTGGATGAGGTGGAGGAGCTGAATCTGGTCCTCCAGCACTACGCTATAACATGGGGACTATGCCTCCCTCCATTCAAACATCAATCCTCCTGGAGTTCGTGGGGTCTGAAACAAAATGAGTTGGTCAATGAAGAAGAATATTAAATATATTGTACAACGTGTAACACCATCATTGGAACCGAATTGACTACCTATCAATACAGCACACTCGAATGCGACCATCACTTCGGCTTCTTGAAGCTCATGTCGACACCCAACCTTTCCAAGCAATCAAACACCACGTCAAGAGCGACTAGCCCAAAGCTCTGCGCCCCAAAGTCCTTGGAATTCCTCAGGCTAAAGTCCCATGCCTCCCAAGCACGCCTCAAACCTGCCCGAATTTCACTAGGCGGGATCTCTTCTCCCCGAATCGGGAAGAGGCTCCGCTTCACATCGCGCACCAGCTGCGATGCGTGGATACGCATTTTCCACATCCTATCCTTCCTCCACCGCCTCTGCGTACATTTCGCCATAATGGTGCCCACCACGACCTCCGCCTCCAACAACTTCTCGGACGTATTGGACAACGTGTGCGTGACGCAGACGTACCG